>JAJGRW010003494.1:0-63714 GCA_025461045.1 Carex parvula
GTATTTGTATTTTAATTAAAAAAAACAAAAAGGTCAACTGCTGTTTTCCAGCTGTTGTCTTAATTGGTTGGGGCACTTTTAAAAAAAAGTGTGTTTTGTATTTTTTTTTTTTTTTTTTTGGCCTCCCAAACGGTTGTCTTCGGTTGGAACATTTTAAAAAATAAAATGTTGAGCATATTTGTAATTTTTTTTTTGAAGATATGTGTAAAATTCCGGCCTCCCCTCCCCCTCCTCTCTCAGTCTCTCTCCATGTTACTCTCATTAGCAAATTAGCTACGTCATAATTTTAAAAACGGAATTGGACTTTACCAACCAATTGTGTAAGTACAGAAAAGAAATAGAGCATTTAGTTGGAAAAATACTATTATTTTATGTCAAGTTTTACGGTATACTAAGTTGACATTCACAAAAAAAATATTTAAATTAAAATAAAAAATTAAATTACTAATATTTTTCTTATTTATTTGATAGAGTTTGGGTTAAATTTAAGTCAATTTAAAATTTGAATCGGTCATCAAATAATTATTTATTTTCCACAATTAAATTTTTAAATTATTTGACAATGGTTAAATGCTTTTTAAATCGATGCAATTTTAATACTGTACTACTATGGGCGAAATGAAGAACAATTAAATATACAATTAAGTTTAATTTTGATCAATATTTTTAAAATATAAAATGATTTTACGTTAAAGTACTAGTTGAATTGCACCAGCACATTTTAATATGGAGAATATGTTGAGCATTTTTGATCGATTGTTTAGACATTGAAAAAAAAGATAAAATGTGAGGCATATATATAGTTGAATTTGCGCTAGCACATTTCTTAATGATGAAGTTTGAAATATTAGGATTATCAACCCAAGCATAGTTGCAAACTAAACAAACCCAACTTGAGCTAAGCATCTCAGATTGTTCATTTATATTTTTCACTTGTTAAATTATATCTCAGATTGTTCATTTATCAACCCAAGCCAGCGAATCATTTTCGCTCAAAGGCGATTCCAATATCATTGGAAAGTGATGACTGTTAGAAGCGCGGATCTGGTCATGGAACGAGATGGGGATTAAGGTATTATAGTGATTATGAGTGTATATAAATATGATTAAAAGAGTATATCTAGTTAAAAAGTAGATCTAAGAATTTAGGGGGTGATTAAGAGTGATTAGATTAATTTTGAGTAATTTATAGAATTTCGTGAGAATAAAGAAGTAGATTTAGAAATTAGAGTCACTTGACTCGACTCGTTGTACATACATTTTTATCAATCAAATTATTAATAGGCATTAAAGTCACTAACCTTAAAAAAAATAAAAAAAATTATATCTCATATGTAAATAACTTCCTACGTAAGTTTCAGGGTATTAATTAATATATAGATACTATATATATATATATATATATATATGAGTAAGGCTACGGTGCTTTGCAAAGCATAGAGGCCTCCGTGCTTCGGGGCATTTTTGGGATTTGAAATCCAAACAACCCATCCGAACCGTTCAACATGTTCTAAATATTGAAATGTGCTTGGAGACCAAATTTTACATTTTTTGGAATTTTTTTACTATTTATTAAGCCACTTTGAAATTCGCTGATCCAACGGTGAACAGTAAAAAATAGTAAATTTTCTGGACCACCAGATCAGACACTTTCAAAGTGGCTTAATAATAGTAAAAAAATTCCAAAAAATGTAAAATTTGGTCTTCAAGCACATTTCAATATTTAGAACATGTTGAACGGTTCGGATGGGTTGTTTGGATTTTTCAAAATCCCAAAATGCCCCGAAGCACGGAGGCCTCTATGCTTTGCAAAGCACCGTAGCCTTACTCATATATATATATATATATATATATATATATATATATATATTTAGGGTTAGAGGAAATTTTCCATAAAAAGTATATTAATTGATGCTAAAAAAAGTTATTTACAATGTCCTTATCTGCTCCAAGAGGTAACAGTAATGACGCAAAAATATAATCAATTTAAATTTAAAACAAACTAATTAATAACATCATTTGTTTTGCTTACCTTATCACATCATTTTAAAACCTAATTAATTAATTAATTGTTGTTCCCTCACCGACCCCTCCTCTAACTAACTTGAAATGACTGACGTAGTCAATTTGCTAACGAGAGTAATGTGGGGAGAGCGAAGGGGGAGGGGAGAGAAAGGAAATGTGGGGTTTACAAAGTAATTTTGTCAAAAAAATTTAAAGAGAGAATATTTGGTTTGATTTTTTTCAGAAAGTATATGTTACTATATATAACATAAATAATGTCATGACGTCCTTCAAACTTTTGCCAGAACTAGTACGAAAAGTTGTCTATATATTTTAAAATAGCTGTTTATTAAATATAATTTTTTCCATAAAGTACTTCTACACGTTAATTACTATCATTAAAATTAACAAAGAAAATTATGCACAAGCATCTTTGACTCACAGAAATACATCGACAAATTACTAGCTGGCATTTAAATTTAAAATTTTGAAATTAATTTTTTGCTTACTCGATTGCCTAAGATCAGTTAAAAAAAAAACTTTTGAACTTTGAGAAACCCTGGTCAGAACTCAAAATATTGTACAATGGTCAGAGCTCTCTAGCAAAGCGCAGCTATATTAAAAATGACATTGAACAAATTGCATTAATGGGGCATGTTACATTGCAAATGCCACTATTTTACAGATAGTTGTTTGGCTGGATAAGTTTGTGCTGATCTGTGCTATTATTTTTTCAAATAGGTAAACTTGCTAAGGCGTCATATATAGTTTGTTTTGAACATGACTCTGAAAATTGGAATCGAAATCGAAATTGGTCACTTGACCGTGGAATCAGAATTGGATTAATGGTCGGAATCAGTCGAATCAGATCAGAAACTCGAATTTTTTATGGCAGAAACTTGTTTTGTACTAAAAAAAGCATAAAAAATTTGGGTTAAAAAATATAATTTGTCTAAAAACTATGTTAAGACAAAAGATTACACCCAAATAAGCTACTAATTATATAATATAATACAAGTATTACAACTAGAACACACCTTCGACTGCCAAATAAGTAGTTATATAATTAACAAGACATTACAAATTTGTTATTATGTCTATTTCAAATTTAATTAAAATTAAATATGATCTTAATGTCGAAAAAATAAGAAATTATATAACAAAATATGAGCTGATTAACTACGAATGTTGTATTACAGAATATGATCCTATTAAAATTAAAAGAAATAATTATTAACAACAACACTAATTAAATGTGTGAATAAATTACAGAGAAAACTAACATTAATTTAGATTTCTATAGTATCTCTAATTACGGAGAATAAAATATGTACTATTCTTAATGTGTGATTAAATTATAGAGAATAAAATATGAGCTAACACTAATTGAAATTCTTATACTATTCTTATTGTGTGATTAAATTACTGAGAACTAATTTCCTCGCTTCAATTTTATGATGTTATATAACTCAACCTTGCAGCCTAGCCCCATATACTTTAGTCAAACAAAGAGAAATAAACTAAACAACTGTCTCCAGCTATATGTAACTATGCATCTCTTAAAACATGGTTCTGAAAATCAGAATCGGAATCAGAATCGGTCATTGAACTATAGAATCGGCACATTTGTCGTCCTACATCAACATTTGACGTCGCAGATTCGGAAAAAAAAAACATAAAATAAGCAAAGGAATCGCCTTAATTAACACGAACTGACTCGGAAAACAAAATAACAATAAATATATATTTCTTTTATTATAGAATGTATAGATATTGGTGTATAGCAGTGTATATCCTTAAAGAAAATGGAAAAATAATTAGTATAATTAAGCAATCAACTCAGGCTGAGGGAAAGGAAGGCAAAAGGGATTAGATCCTCATAATTATGCTTTACAAATTTATAATTTCCTTGATTAAATTTTATATATTATTTATTATTATTATTATTATTATTATTATTATTATTATTATTATTATTATATTCCTCTTATTTATTTATTTTATTACAATCATGCTGCTAATATTTAATTATGCACATACATACTGTATATATGTCGAATTCTCGTCTGATGCAGTAGTGATTGTGTAAATGTTAGAATTCCAAATTAAGTTAGCATATTTTAATTTGTAGAAGACTGTAAAATGTAATAGATATATGTTGCAATCTTTGTTCAATTGGCAGCGTGGATAATATATGGGCAGTATTAGTATATAAAACAAGCAACAAGTTCCTCAATTCCTCACACATGAATTAGGCTTGCACGCAACTGCAACTCTCAATCTGTCAATCATGCACCTTGGATTAAGGAATTGCATGTTATCAGTTTCTCTAACTGCGCCACTTCTCATATGGGCCCACAATAACACTTGGCAGCCTGCCAGCTGTAGCCCAGAATTATAAACTTATTATTTGTATATTCCAAATATTTCGTATGTCTAAAAAATTATGACAATAATACATTAATATTAATACATATTTTTTTTCCTTAAGCGCGTATACATTCAGCAGTTAAAATTAAACACAATTAATATTCAATCTTTTCAACTTTATAATTCATCTATATAAAATCACTCTTTAATATAAAAATTAAATTTATTCCTTTGAATACATTTAAATTTAATGTAAAAACACTTAATAAAATTTAATCAATCAAATTATTATTTCCTTAATTGTTTGGGCATTATGAAGTCTCAGGTCGTTTTAATTCGTGCAAGCATCTGCAATTGCATGCTTCCGAATTGAGCTAGCTAGAGTTATTAATTAGGTAATACACGACAAATTGGCTTGGAGAATATTGGAGACTCATCTCTCCGGTTCTTCTGCTTCAATAAATCATGTAATAAGATACTTTTTTCATGTTCTACCTAGAAATTATGCATTTATAACTTAATGATTTATATAACATAAGTTCATATCCTATATAACAAATTCATGATATTGCTTCAGATATATATATATATATATATATATATATATATATATATATATATATATATCATTAATTATACACTATGAAGGAATTTCTTATTGGCATATATTAATATGCAGTAGGCCCATATTATTCTGTGTAGTAGAAGCACAAGCTACACTGGAACAGGATTTATGCAAAGTCCAATAATTAATTTAATAACATTTTAACAGCAAGTCAACTCAATTTTATACAGTAATTACCCACCTAAACCTAAAGTAAGATGCTTGTATATATACAATCATCACATGACAACAAACTTAAACCCATAATAAACTACTTCATCTAGATACGTACAAAGCTAGAGAAGTACTATGTATGGCAACATAGCCAAAAGATGGAGAGAGATCAATGGCGAAAAAAATTGGGAAGATCTCCTAGATCCCTTAGACCTAGATCTTCGCCTAAACATAATTAACTACGGTGAGTTATCTCAAGCTACATATGATGCTTTTAACACTGAAAAGAGATCTTCATACAGGGGTTCGTGCTTCTACAACCGGAGAGATCTCCTCGATAAGGTTGAACTAAACCCTAATATATACAGAGTCACAAAGTTTCTCTATGCCACATCAAGTGTTCCCGTTCCTGATGCGTTTATACTCAAACCGATATCTGAAGCGGCATGGAGCAAGGAGTCGAATTGGATGGGGTACGTGGCAGTGGCAACCGACAAAGGAAAGGAGGTTTTGGGTAGGAGAGATGTGTTGATTGCATGGAGAGGCACTACTCAGACACTCGAATGGATCAATGATTTGGATTTCACATTAGTGTCAGCTGCAGGAATTTTGGGGCCCGCACCCGATGGTGGTGATCCGATGGTTCATAGAGGCTGGTTGTCGATATACACGTCAGCAAATGAGCAGTCAAAGTACGACAAAGTGAGCGCGAGAGAGCAGGTATGTACTATGTTTGACTTCCTCTTTTATTTTTCCTGATATATAAGGAATAATTGTAAGTTTTCATACTGATGCTCATGTCAGGGTCACAGGAGTGTTCTTTTTAGTTTTTATACCTATGCTCTCAATAACAAATGCAGAGTTTAATGAAACTATAATTAATGATAAAATTAACCAGAATTTGTGGCTACTAGAATGTTTTGCTTAGCTAGCAGAGGAGAACCTCAGGTTAATTTCACCATAAGTATCAAAGAAACCAACATAAGACTTATTGAGGATCATGCTAATTTCCATAGATGCAGCAACACACAAGCAAATATAACCTTGCAAAGAAGTCTCTTCATGCCTAAAACCAGAAAAAGCTGAGGATTTTCCTAATAAAGAAGTCTCTTTAGCTATGGGATGACTTCTTATATATCAACCTAAGAAATATTTTTAATTTTCATGTTAATGTAGGTTTTAACAGAAATACAAAAACTAGTTAACGAGTACAAGGACGAAGAAATTAGCATAACTCTCACAGGTCATAGCCTCGGTGCTTGCCTTGCAACTCTAAGTGCCATCGACATAGCATCAAATCACCTCAATAAATGCAATCCCTCATACTCCACAGCCATTCCGATCACAGCCATAGTATTTGCTAGCCCTAAGATCGGCAATTCCACTTTCAAGAATCTCTTTTCTGGCAAGCAAAACCTCAAACTACTACGAGTGCATAATGAACCCGACTTGATTCCAACTTACCCGTTTGTTGGATACACTGAAGTGGGTGTAGAATTACTCATAGATACACAAAAATCGCCGTACTTGAAAAGTCCGGGAAATATGACCACGTGGCATAATTTAGAGGGATACATGCATGCAGTTGCTGGTGTACAAGGGAAGAAGGGAGGGTTTCGGTTAGAAGTCGATCGAGATGTAGCACTTGTCAACAAATCAATGGATGCGTTGAAGGACGATTATCATGTACCAGTTTCTTGGAGAGTTCGACAAAACAAGGGTATGGTTAAGGAAGCAGATGGGCATTGGAAGTTAGTAGATCATGAAGATGATGATGATGATTATGATGGTTGATAATTGCATGTCATACAATGTAGATGGAGAAATATATTTGTGTGAAATGTTCGGCAGTTGTTCTTGCCTATTATGTTTGTTTGAGAAAAAAAGTGGTTCCATTAACTGGTCTTAACTAATACAAGCACACACTAACAAATAATTAAACTACTCCCTGCTGATTGATAAGTCAGCACTACATGTTTTGTAAACCATTTAATTGAGCTAGACTAATTTCATCTTAAAATCAAGCGTATATTTCAACAACTAAGAAAATACATATGAAATAAGTGTCTAATGATCTACAAACTTTGATCCTATTAAATATTTTAAATTATAAGGCCCGCAGTATTATGGAACTGTATATATAATTTTTTCTATTTTGCATGATGAGATTGTATATTTTGAAATAAGCGGAATAATTAAAACACTTTTGTCCAGTGCTGAGCGGATTTTGACTATTTTTTCATTTAAATTCCCTAATTAGTTTATTTCAACAGGATTTTTGATAATAATTTGAAATTTCAAAAATATATATCGCCGAATTGGCAATATTTGACAGGGTTGCTAGAGGGCAATATTGACTTGGTCAAACTAGGAAAGAGAGGAAACAGTTAGCCCGAGGTGAAATTGGGCCTGCGGAAGGACTAATGGGCCGAGAACTAAATGATCATGGCCCTCTGTAAAATTGGGCCCGCAGAGTAGTATTAAAGAGTCGATTATGTTTCTTAAATTGCAAGGGCTTTGATGTTGAATCATAGTTGAGTCGTCCTTTCTTGATAGGGAAGTGATTTGACCACTGATAGAAGTCAACACCATTACAGCATTAATATGGAATTGTCTTGGGAAATGTAATTGGAGATCAAATTTGACATGTTTTCTAAATTTTTTTATTATATTCGTAGGTAGGTAAAAAATCACTGCTTTCAATGATTCATAATTTTTGAATTAAGTGATTATCTACTAATTTTAAAGAAAAAGTAAAAAAAATTGTAAAATTGTAAAATTTAGTCTCCTAGTACATTTGCATATGGAAATCATATTTTGCGGTTAGGATCGAATGTTTGGACTTTGAAAATAGAGAAATGGATCCATGAAATAGGTCAATCGGTAATTACCGCATACTCACTCTTAAATAAAATATATTTAATTTTAGTAATGCCGAATTTTAACATAAGAGTACAACAAAAGAATATTAAGTTGATCTGGAACTATCAATAAAATCTAACAATTGTTCCAGATATTAAATAAAATATATTTTAATGTTTAATAATGCCAGCAAAACAAAAGAATATTAAGTTGATCTGGAATTATCAAATAAAATCTTAACAATTGTTCCAGATATTAAATAAAATATATTTTAATTTGTGTAATGCCTAATTTTAAACATAGAGTACTGCTTCGAATGATATATATTTTTTTTAAATTATTTTATGACATTTGTAGGTAGGTAAGAATCACTGCTTCGAATGATTCATAATTTTTGGATTAAGTGATTTTCTACTAATTTAAAAGAGAAAGTATAAAATTATAAAGAGAAAGTATAAAATTATAAAAATTGTAAAATTTTGTCTCTACGTACATTTTTTTTTAAATTGGAAGCTTTTAAGCTCCAACAATTTTTTGACAAATATAAAGTTTACAAATTTCTAATTTAGAATTTACAGACACTATGTAAACATTACTGGAGAACTAGTTCTATTTACAAGCTCCAGTTAAATTTTCATATGGAGATCATATTTAACAGATTGTTGAGTTTTGAAAATGGAGATATGAATCCAATTACACAGGTTAATCCGTAATATGGCATATGACCGTAGAGTCCCTCTTAAACAAAATATATTTCCATTTTTGTAATGCCTAATGTTAACCTACAGTACAACAAAAGAAAAAAAAAGTAAGATCTAGAGCAATATTTAGGTCTAAGCCTATTTTTCATTTTATCAATAAGCCTTATATATATATATATATATATATATATATATATATATATATATATATATATATATATATATATATATATATAATATATATATATATATATATATATATAATATATATATATATATATATATATATATATATATAATATATATATATATATATAAGGCTTAGTTAGATAAAATGAAAAATAGGCTTAGACCTAAATATTGCTCTAGATCTTACTTTTTTTTTCTTTTGTTGTACTCTAGGTTAACATTAGGCATTACAAAAATGGAAATATATTTTGTTTAAGAGGGACTCTACGGTCATATGCATATTACGGATTAACCTGTGTAATTGGATTCATATCTCCATTTTCAAAACTCAAACAATCTGTTAAATATGATCTCCATATGAAAATTTAACTGGAGCTTGTAAATAGAACTAGTTCTCCAGTAATGTTTACATAGTGTCTGTAAATTCTAAATTAGAAATTTGTAAACTTTTATATTTGTCAAAAAATTGTTGGAGCTTTAAAAGCTTCCAAATTAAAAAAAAAAATGTACGTAGAGACAAAATTTTACAATTTTTATAATTTTATACTTTCTCTTTATAATTTTATACTTTCTCTTTTAAATTAGTAGAAAATCACTTAATCCAAAAATTATGAATCATTCGAAGCAGTGATTCTTTACCTACCTACAAATGTCATAAAATAATTTAAAAAAATATATATCATTCGAAGCAGTACTCTATGTTAAAATTAGGCATTACACAAATTAAAATATATTTTATTTAATATCTGGAACAATTGTTAAGATTTTATTTGATAATTCCAGATCAACTTAATATTCTTTTGTTTTGCTGGCATTATTAAAATTAAAATATATTTTATTTAATATCTGGAACAATTGTTAAGATTTTATTTGATAGTTCCAGATCAACTTAATATTCTTTTGTTGTACTCTTATGTTAAAATTCGGCATTACTAAAATTAAAATATATTTTTATTTAAGAGTGAGTATGCGGTAATTACCGATTGACCTATTTCATGGATCCATTTCTCTATTTTCAAAGTCCAAACATTCGATCCTAACCGCAAAATATGATTTCCATATGCAAATGTACTAGGAGACTAAATTTTACAATTTTACAATTTTTTTTACTTTTTCTTTAAAATTAGTAGATAATCACTTAATTCAAAAATTATGAATCATTGAAAGCAGTGATTTTTTACCTACCTACGAATATAATAAAAAAATTTAGAAAACATGTCAAATTTGATCTCCAATTACATTTCCCAAGACAATTCCATATTAATGCTGTAATGGTGTTGACTTCTATCAGTGGTCAAATCACTTCCCTATCAAGAAAGGACGACTCAACTATGATTCAACATCAAAGCCCTTGCAATTTAAGAAACATAATCGACTCTTTAATACTGACTCTGCGGGCCCAATTTTACAGAGGGCCATGATCATTTAGTTCTCGGCCCATTAGTCCTTCCGCAGGCCCAATTTCACCTCGGGCTAACTGTTTCCTCTCTTTCCCAGTTTGACCAAGTCAATATTGCCCTCTAGCAACCCTGTCAAATATTGCCAATTCGGCGATATATATTTTTGAAATTTCAAATTATTATCAAAAATCCTGTTGAAATAAACTAATTAGGGAATTTAAATGAAAAAATAGTCAAAATCCGCTCAGCACTGGACAAAAGTGTTTTAATTATTCCGCTTATTTCAAAATATACAATCTCATCATGCAAAATAGAAAAAATTATATATACAGTTCCATAATACTGCGGGCCTTATAATTTAAAATATTTAATAGGATCAAAGTTTGTAGATCATTAGACACTTATTTCATATGTATTTTCTTAGTTGTTGAAATATACGCTTGGATTTAAGATGAAATTAGTCTAGCTCAATTAAATGGTTTACAAAACATGTAGTGCTGACTTATCAATCAGGGAGTAGTTTAATTATTTATTAGTGTGTGCTTGTATTAGTTAAGACCAGTTAATGGAACCACTTCTTTTTTTTCTCAAACAAACATGATAGGCAAGAACAACTGCCGAACATTTCACACAAATACATTTCTCCATCTACATTGTATGACATGCAATTATCAACCATCATAATCATCTTCATATTCATGATCTACTAACTTCCAATGCTCATCTGCTTCCTTAACCATACCCTTGTTTCGTTGAACTCTCCAAGAAACCGGTACATGATAATCATCCTTCAACGCATCTATTGTTTTGTTGACAAGTGCTACATCTCGATCGACTTCTAAATGAAATCCTCCCTTCTTCCCTTGTACACCAGCAACTGCATGCATGTATCCCTCCAAATTATGCCATGTCGTCATATCGCCCGGCCTTTTTAAGTAGGGTGATTTTTGTGTATCTACGAGTAATTCTACGCCCACTTCAGTGTATCCAACAAATGGATAAGTCGGAATCAAGTCGGGTGCATTACGCACTCGTAGTAGTTTGAGGTTTTGCTTGCTAGAAAAGAGATTCTTGAAAGTGGAATCACCAACCTTAGGGCTCGCAAATAATATGGCTGTGATCGGAATGGTTGTAGAGTACAAGCGATTGCATTTATTGAGGTGATTTGATGCTATGTCGATGGCACTTAGAGTTGCAAGGCAAGCACCGAGGCTGTGACCTGTGAGAGTTATGCTAATTTCTTCGTCCTTGTACTCGTTAACTAGTTTTTGTATTTCTGTTAAAACCTACATTAACATGAAAATTAAAAATATTTCTTAGGTTGATATATAAGATGTCATCCCATAGCTAAAGAGACTTCTTTATTAGGAAAATCCTCAGCTTTTTCTGGTTTTAGGCATGAAGAGACTTCTTTGCAAGGTTATATTTGCTTGTGTGTTGCTGCATCTATGGAAATTAGCATGATCCTCAATAAGTCTTATGTTGGTTTCTTTGATACTTATGGTGAAATTAACCTGAGGTTCTCCTCTGCTAGCTAAGCAAAACATTCTAGTAGCCACAAATTCTGGTTAATTTTATCATTAATTATAGTTTCATTAAACTCTGCATTTGTTATTGAGAGCATAGGTATAAAAACTAAAAAGAACACTCCTGTGACCCTGACATGAGCATCAGTATGAAAACTTACAATTATTCCTTATATATCAGGAAAAATAAAAGAGGAAGTCAAACATAGTACATACCTGCTCTCTCGCGCTCACTTTGTCGTACTTTGACTGCTCATTTGCTGACGTGTATATCGACAACCAGCCTCTATGAACCATCGGATCACCACCATCTGGTGCGGGCCCCAAAATTCCTGCAGCTGACACTAATGTGAAATCCAAATCATTGATCCATTCGAGTGTCTGAGTAGTGCCTCTCCATGCAATCAACACATCTCTCCTACCCAAAACCTCCTTTCCTTTGTCTGTTGCCACTGCCACGTACCCCATCCAATTCGACTCCTTGCTCCATGCCGCTTCAGATATCGGTTTGAGTATAAACGCATCGGGAACGGGAACACTTGATGTGGCATAGAGAAACTTTGTGACTCTGTATATATTAGGGTTTAGTTCAACCTTATCGAGGAGATCTCTCCGGTTGTAGAAGCACGAACCCCTGTATGAAGATCTCTTTTCAGTGTTAAAAGCATCATATGTAGCTTGAGATAACTCACCGTAGTTAATTATGTTTAGGCGAAGATCTAGGTCTAAGGGATCTAGGAGACCTTCCCAATTTTTTTCGCCATTGATCTCTCTCCATCTTTTGGCTATGTTGCCATACATAGTACTTCTCTAGCTTTGTACGTATCTAGATGAAGTAGTTTATTATGGGTTTAAGTTTGTTGTCATGTGATGATTGTATATATACAAGCATCTTAGTTTAGGTTTAGGTGGGTAATTACTGTATAAAATTGAGTTGACTTGCTGTTAAAATGTTATTAAATTAATTATTGGACTTTGCATAAATCCTGTTCCAGTGTAGCTTGTGCTTCTACTACACAGAATAATATGGGCCTACTGCATATTAATATATGCCAATAAGAAATTCCTTCAATAGTGTATAATTAATGATATATATATATATATATATATATATCTGAAGCAATATCATGAATTTGTTATATAGGATATGAACTTATGTTATATAAATCATTAAGTTATAAATGCATAATTTCTAGGTAGAACATGAGAAAAGTATCTTATTACATGATTTATTGAAGCAGAAGAACCGGAGAGATGAGTCTCCAATATTCTCCAAGCCAATTTGTCGTGTATTACCTAATTAATAACTCTAGCTAGCTCAATTCGGAAGCATGCAATTGCAGATGCTTGCACGAATTAAAACGACCTGAGACTTCATAATGCCCAAACAAGGAAATAATAATTTGATTGATTACATTTTATTAAGTGTTTTTACATTAAATTTAAATGTATTCAAAGGAATAAATTTAATTGTTATATTAAAGAGTGATTTTATATAGATAAATTATAAAGTTGAAAAGATTGAATATTAATTGTGTTTAATTTTAACTGCTGATTGTATACGCTTTAGGAAAAAAAATATGTATTAATATTAATGTATTATTGTCATAATTTTTTAGACATACGAAATATTTGGAATATACAAATAATAAGTTTATAATTCTGGGCTACAGCTGGCAGGCTGCCAAGTGTTATTGTGGGCCCATATGAGAAGTGGCGCAGTTAGAGAAAC
This sequence comes from Carex parvula, assembly GCA_025461045.1. NCBI lineage: Eukaryota > Viridiplantae > Streptophyta > Magnoliopsida > Poales > Cyperaceae > Carex > Carex parvula. Next base: position 13,563 of record JAJGRW010003494.1, read on the forward strand.
TGATAACATGCAATTCCTTAATCCAAGGTGCATGATTGACAGATTGAGAGTTGCAGTTGCGTGCAAGCCTAATTCATGTGTGAGGAATTGAGGAACTTGTTGCTTGTTTTATATACTAATACTGCCCATATATTATCCACGCTGCCAATTGAACAAAGATTGCAACATATATCTATTACATTTTACAGTCTTCTACAAATTAAAATATGCTAACTTAATTTGGAATTCTAACATTTACACAATCACTACTGCATCAGACGAGAATTCGACATATATACAGTATGTATGTGCATAATTAAATATTAGCAGCATGATTGTAATAAAATAAATAAATAAGAGGAATATAATAATAATAATAATAATAATAATAATAATAATAATAATAAAAAATAATATATAAAATTTAATCAAGGAAATTATAAATTTGTAAAGCATAATTATGAGGATCTAATCCCTTTTGCCTTCCTTTCCCTCAGCCTGAGTTGATTGCTTAATTATACTAATTATTTTTCCATTTTCTTTAAGGATATACACTGCTATACACCAATATTTATACATTCTATAATAAAAGAAATATATATTTAATGTTATTTTGTTTTCCGAGTCAGTTCGTGTTAATTAAGGCGATTCCTTTGCTTATTTTATGTTTTTTTTTTCCGAATCTGCGACAAATGTTGATGTAGGACGACAAATGTGCCGATTCTATAGTTTAATGACCGATTCCGATTCCGATTCTGATTTTCAGAACCATGTTTTAAAAGATGCATAGTTACATATAGCTGGAGACAGTTGTTTAGTTTATTTTTCTTTGTTTGACTAAAGTATATGGGGCTAGGCTGCAAGGTTGAGTTATATAACATCATAAAATTGAAGCGAGGAAATTAGTTCTCAGTAATTTAATCACACAATAAGAATAGTATAAGAATTTCAATTAGTGTTAGCTCATATTTTATTCTCTATAATTTAATCACACATTAAGAATAGTACATATTTTATTCTCCGTAATTAGAGATACTATAGAAATCTAAATTAATGTTAGTTTTCTCTGTAATTTATTCACACATTTAATTAGTGTTGTTGTTAATAATTATTTCTTTTAATTTTAATAGGATCATATTCTGTAATACAACATTCGTAGTTAATCAGCTCATATTTTGTTATATAATTTCTTATTTTTTTCGACATTAAGATCATATTTAATTTTAATTAAATTTGAAATAGACATAATAACAAATTTGTAATGTCTTGTTATATAACTATTTATTTGGCAGTAGAAGGTGTGTTCTAGTTGTAATACTTGCATTATATTATATAATTAGTAGCTTATTTGAATGTAATCTTTTGTCTTAACATAGTTTTTAGACAAATTATATTTTTTAACTCAAATTTTTTATGATATTTTTAGTACAAAACAAGTTTCTGCTATAAAAAATTAGAGTTTATGATCTGATTAGACCGATTCCGGCCATTAATTCAATTCTAATTCCACGGTCAAGTGACCGATTTCGATTTTAATTCCAATTTTCAGAGCCATGTTCAAAACAAACTATATATGACGCCTTAGCAAGTTTACCTATTTGAAAAAATAATAGCACAGATCAGCACAAACTTATCCAGCCAAACAACTATCTGTAAAATAGTGGCATTTGCAATGTAACATGCCCCATTAATGCAATTTGTTCAATGTCATTTTTAATATAGCTGCGCTTTGCTAGAGAGCTCTGAGTATTGTACAATATTTTGAGTTCTGACCAGGGTTTCTCAAAGTTCAAAAGTCAATCGAGTAAGCAAATAAAAAATTAATTTCAAAATTTTATATAGAGAGATGATTTTTCTTTTTATTTTTTAAATTTAAATGCCAGCTAGTAATTTGTCGATGTATTTCTGTGAGTCAAAGATGCTTGTGCATAATTTTCTTTGTTAATTTTAATGATAGTAATTAACGTGTAGAAGTACTTTACGGAAAAAATTATATTTAATAAACAGCTATTTTAAAATATATAGACAACTTTTCGTACTAGTTCTGGCAAAAGTTTGAAGGACGTCATGACATTATTTATGTTATATATAGTAACATATACTTTCTGAAAAAAATCAAACCAAATATTCTCTCTTTAAATTTTTTTGACAAAATGACTTTGTAAACCCCACATTTCCTTTCTCTCCCCTCCCCCTTCTCTCTCCCCACATTACTCTCGTTAGCAAATTGACTACGTCAGTCATTTCAAGTTAGTTAGAGGAGGGGTCGGTGAGGGAACAACAATTAATTAATTAATTAGGTTTTAAAATGATGTGATAAGGTAAGCACAAAAGATGATGTTATTAATTAGTTTGTTTTAAATTTAAATTGATTATATTTTAGCGTCATTACTGTTACCTCTTGGAGCAGATAAGGACATTGCATTGTAAATAACTTTTTTTAGCATCAATTAATATACTTTTTATGGAAAATTTCCTCTAACCCTAAATATATATATATAGTCTGAGTATCTATATATTAATTAATACCCTGAAACTTACGTAGGAAGTTATTTACATATGAGATATAATTTTTTTTTATTTTTTTAAGATTAGTGGCTTTAATGCCTATTAATAATTTGATTGATAAAAATGTATGTACAACGAGTCAAGTGACTCTAATTCCTAAATCTACTTCTTTATTCTCACGAAATTCTATAAATTACTCAAAATTAATCTAATCACTCTTAATCACCCCCTAAATTCTTAGATCTACTTTTTAACTAGATATACTCTTTTAATCCTATTTATATACACTCATAATCACTATAATACCTTAATCCCCATCTCGTTCCATGACCAGATCCGCGCTTCTAACAGTCATCGCTTTCCAATGATATTGGAATCGCCTTTGAGCGAAAATGATTCGCTGGCTTGGGTTGATAAATGAACAATCTGAGATATAATTTAACAAGTGAAAAATATAAATGAACAATCTGAGATGCTTAGCTCAAGTTGGGTTTGTTTAGTTTGCAACTATGCTTGGGTTGATAATCCTAATATTTCAAACTTCATCATTAAGAAATGTGCTAGCGCAAATTCAACTATATATATGCCTCACATTCTTATCTTTTTTTTCAATGTCTAAACAATCGATCAAAAACTGCTCAACATATTCTCCATATTAAAATGTGCTGGTGCAAATTCAACTAGTACTTTAACGTAAAATCATTTTATATTTTAAAAAATATTGATCAAAATTAAAACTTTAATTGTATATTTAATTTGTTCTTCATTTCGCCATAGTAAGTACATGTATTAAAATTGCATCGATTTAAAAAGCATTTAACCATTGTCAAATAATTTAAAAAATTTAATTGTGGAAAATAAATAATTTATTTGAATGTGCGATCAAATTTTAAATTGACTTAAATTTAACCCAAACTCTATCAAAATAAATAAGAAAATATTAGTAATTTAATTTTTTTATTTTAATTTAAATATTTTTTTTCTGAATGTCAACTTAGTATACCGTAAAAACTGGACATAAAATAATAATTATTTTTCCAACTAAATGTTCTCTATTTCTTTTCTGTACTTACAATTGGCTGGTAAAGTCCAATTCCGTTTTTAAATTATGACGTAGCTAATTTGCTAATGAGAGTAACATGGAGAGAGACTGAGAGAGAGGGGGAGGGGAGGCCGGAAATTTTACACATATCTTCAAAAAAAAATTACAAATATGCTCTAACATTTTATTTTTTAAAAATGTTCCAACCGAAGACAACCGTTGGGAGGCCAAAAAAAAAAAAAAATACAAATACGCCTAACATTTTTTTTTTAAAAGTGCCCCAACCAAATTAAGACAACAGCTGGAAAACAGCAGTTGACCTTTTTGTTTGTTTTTTTAATTTAAAAATACAAATACGCCCTTACATTGATTTAAAGTGCCCCGGCCCAACCGAAGATATCATCAGCTGGAAACAACAGTTGACTTTTTTGTTTGTTTTTTTAATTTAAAAATACAAATACACACATTTTTTTAAAGTGCCCCAACCGAAGACAACAGCAGTTGACTTTTTTTTTTTTTTAAATTTAAGAAGATGTAACTTTCATATTTTATTATAGAAACATCGATGTTTTTGCATTAAAATATTGATGCACTTGATCTGGGTTAATTAGGATAAAAAACATCGGTGCAATATCAACGATGTTTTTGCATATAGAACATCAATGCACTTGTGCTGAGATTAACTAGGGTATAAAATTTCGGCGCGTCATCTATGTTTTTGCAATAAAACATCGATATTGTTCCAAACTTTAAATGGCCATAAATTTGATAGGAAACTCAGATATGAGCGTTTTAATGACAATTCAGAAAGCTCGGGAAGTGACGAAGGGCCTGGAGTCCCAGACATAAGCCTTCGGAAGTTGGAAGAATTTGAATTGCAAAAAAACATTGTTTAGAGGCTCAAACCTTCAGTTGAAGTTGTTTTTGATTCTACGGTCCGTTAATTATTCATTAGATAATTTTATTTTACAATAATAAACATCCTAAAATTGAGTATTAATATTACAAAAAATGAGGAGCATCACTTACTTTTTTTTAGAAAACATTTATTGAGTGTTTTTGTTTTTCATCATCAAAAAATTAATTGATGAACAATTTTACTTCTCAATTAATCCTCCATCTATATGGTATTACTTTAAAAAAATTCAAAAAAAATTCAAAAGAAATAAAAAAACAAGACATGATATGTTAGTTGCTATAGCCATGGATCTCCTTCCACCTTTTAGCTATATTTCCAAAAAGGTTTCCAGACATGATATGTTAGTTTTGTGATGCTATCCAGGGTTTGCTCTTTCCTTTATCTTTCTTTCAATACATAGTGACGTTGGATTAATTCATTAAACAAATGTATTTCTATATCTATTGATTTCAGTTTATGCTTTTAAGATTCTTTGAAAGAGTAATGCTAGCAAGGTTATAATTAAGTTATCATTATATTAAATTTCCAAGTAAATATAATACTATTGGTTGAATGCGACCATGACAATTATATCTATTTTATTAGTCCTTGCTTTGCTTTTCTAACTTGACAAGCTAGTACTTTAATCCCTCTCAATATCAAGTTGGTCTCTAATTAATTTTTGTTTGTTTGTTTGTCTGTATTGTCCAATTCTACATCACTTAACTACACATCATTACCTTCAAAGAATTCATTTTTTAAATCAAAGGTATAATATTTAGTCAACAAATTTTGGAGAAGATAACATCTCTTGCTTAAGGCAAACAATTAACGGAAGAAAAGGAAAACATGCATCTAATTAAGTTGCTTTCTTCCAGTATTTAAGCTGGTATGATAAAAGTATATATGTATAGAGAGGGAGAGACTTGGACCTGCTACAATAAATGTATATATAGAGACTGACATTGAAATATTATTTTATTATTCCAGATCAAACTAATATTCTTTTCTTGTGTACTCTATGTTAAAATTTGGCATTACAAAAAATAAAATATATTTTATTTTAATTTATGGAACAATTGTTAAGATTTTAATTTATTATTCCAGATCAACTTAATATTCTTTTGTTGTACTCTTATGTTAAAATTCGACATTACTAAAATTAAAATATATTTTTATTTAAGAGTGAGTATGCGGTAATTACTGATCGACCTGTTTCATTGATCCATTTCTCTATTTTTAAAGTCCAAACAGTCGATCCGAACTGCAAAATATGATCTCCATATGCAAATGTACTAGGAGACTAAATTTACAATTTTTTATAATTTTTTACTTTTTTTAAATTAGTAGAAAATCACTTAATCCAAAAATTATGAATCATTTGAAGCAGTGATTTTTTACATACCTACGAATATAATAAAAAAAATTAAAAAAAAATGTAAAATTTGATCTCCAATTATATTTCCCATGACAATTCCAATGTAATGGTGTAATGTTGTTGACTTTTATGAGTGGCAATGATTAAGTTTTTTTGTGAATCTCTACTCAAATCACTTCCCTATCAAGAAAGGACGACTCAACTATATATCATTCAACATCAAAGACCTTGCAATTTAAGAAACCCAATATTACAGAGGGCCATGGTCATTTAGTTCTCGGCCCATTAAGTCCTTCTGCAGGCCCGATTTCACCTCCAAACGTCTCCCTGACAGACACCTCCAAATCCAGTAATAGGATTAGAGTCAGTTCTAGGAATGAGGCTGCTGTTCATTGTTGTAAAAGCCCTCTAGCAACACCGTCAATATTGCCAATTAGGCGATATATATATATATATTTTTAATTATTATAAAAAATCCTTTTGAAAATAAGCTAATTAGGGAATTTAAATTAAAAATACACTACTACAGAAAAAAGAGTTTGCACACGGACATTAATGGAAGAGCTACACGGATTTCCTGCCGTGTTTAAATCCAGGGTGTATGAATAGGTCAGAAACTACACACGGATATTTAACCGTGTGAGATTATAACAATTTCTACACGGATTACTTTGTAAACCGCCGTGTACAAAGACCTGGGGTATCCCTCTCCAAGTTACCGAGCTACACGGATATCCCCTAAGTAACCGTGTACGATTACTCTTTATACACGGTTTTTTATTAAAAGACCGTGTAGCTCTTTTAGCTATCATACACGGTCGTTTGGTTAATATCCGTGTATAAATAAATAATCTTTTTTGTATTTCGCCTCCAGCACTGCTATCATACACGGACAACTTATAAATAATCCGTGTATGATTACTCTTTCTACACGGATTTTTATTAAATGTCCGTGTAGCTCTCTTAGTTATCATACACGGACATTTGTTAAATATCCGTGTTAAATAGCTAATTTTTTTTTTGTTTTTCTATCATACACGGACAATTGTTAAATATCCGTGTATAAATAGATAATCTTTTTTTTTTTGTATATTTTGTTTTTGGGCTAGCCTCCAGCTTTGCTAGCCAGTTTTTTGCGACAGAATTATACAAAATTCATATAGCAATAATAAATTCATTCGAAACAGATTAATTAGCAAGAAATTCATATACTAAATTATACAATATTTTATACAACTCTATGCAAATCCATATCGAGGATTACAAAATTCCATGGTAAACCACCTTGCCCACATGCACCGCACATCATCGATCTGATCCTTGGTGTAATGCGGTTGCTTTGTCACATTCTAATCACAGAAAACCCCTATTGCAAAATAACGAGATAGAGAGAGACGCTAACCACAGAGAGAGAGACCCTAATTTTCCGAGGCGGTGAGGCGGCGAGGCGGGCGAGGTGGTGAAGCGGGCGAGGCAGTGAGGCGGGCGAGGCGGTGAAGTGCTCGGAGGCTTTTGGAGGTTTTTGGAACTCAACCGGTTCTGGGAGGGTTTTCGAACTTATGAAAAATTTGGCAGAGAAGGCTTTTGAAATAATTATGTTTTCCTCATTATACACGGACTTTTAACTGATTGACCGTGTGCAAATGTCTTTCTACACGGACATTTGTTAAAAGTCCGTGTGCAAATCTATTTCTACACGGACTTTTAACTAAATGTCCGTGTAGCTCTCTTCAATTTCTACACGGTTGTACGTAACAATCCGTGTGCAAATATTTTTTAGACACGGTTTATTAGCTAATAGTCCGTGTACGAAAGTTCAAAAAAATTAAATTGGCCTTTTATATTTCTAGAGAGGTAATAAATTAACTAAAATTGTATATTTCTAATATTTAAAAACTTATAATGATATTTTATATATTTCTAGAGAGGTAATAAATTAACTAAAATTGTATATTTCTAATATTTAAAAATTGTATATTACTAAAATATTAAAATCTAATACTGATATTTTTTATATTTTATTTTTATTAATAAATGTTTTAACTAATATTTTGATAACTAATACTAATATTTGGACTAATATTTGAAAATTTTGAAAACTAATACTATTACCTATAAAAAAAATTTGATATCCGTCTTGAACTAGAGGAACCTAATATTTGATATTTTTCTTACAAAAATTTTTTATTTAAATTTTTAATACTTAAATATTTAAATGAAATATTATAAGCTACGGTTTTAAACAAAATAAATATTATACATAAACCTTTTTTTGGATTTTTCTCTCTTTTTTTAATCTTTTTTTCCTTTTTTATTTGATAATATTATAAGCTAAAGTTGTAATATTAAAAGCTACACGGTTTTAAACAAAATAAATATTATACATTATGTTTTTTTTTTCCTTTTTCTCCTTTTTTCCACTGTTTGAACAATACCCTCGGCCCATAATCCTTCATTGTGGTCGGACCGCATGTAGTCAGCTTCGTCTACCCCTTCAAGTGTTGCTACCTCAGCTTGCATGTCGGTACAAAAATGAGGTATTTCGTCGAACTGGTCGTACTCTTCTTCATCGACGACATTTTCTACCCCGACAATCCTTCTTTTTCCAGATAGGACGACGCTCAACCTATCATCACTCGGGCCAGTGGCATAAAAGACTTGGGTGGCTTGCTTGGCGAGTATAAACGGATCATCAACATGCCCAACCCTGTTAAAATCAACGAGTGTGAACCCGTCGTTATCAACTTTAACACCTCGGTCTTCGACCCATTGACACCGAAACACGGGAATGCTCAGGTGAGGACTGTAAATGAGCTCCCAAATTTCTTCAATAACGCCATAATATGACTTTGATGCTATTACAGCCCGGCCATCTCCGGATCTACTGAATTCTTGAGAGGTCGCCACCAACGTCACCCCACTGTTTTGCATCGTGCTCTTGTCACTCTACGATTTAGTGTAAAATATATATCCGTTAATCTTGTATCCTTGGAATGTTCTAACAACAATTTGGGGTCCTTCGCCAAGCAGTTTAACAATTTCAGGTACGGGGTGTGACTTCACTCTTTCTTTCAGCCATCCTATAAAAGAACGATTATGCTCGTTAGTAAGCCACTTCTGACTTCTCGTGTAGTTTTGTTGTTGAAGGATTGTCATGTGCTCATCTATATAGGGAGCAACATCTGTCATGTGCTGTAGTACAATAAAATGTGCCTTTTGTAGTTCATTTAGATCAGCAACTACGGCTCTCAACCCAATTGTCCCGACTCCTTGGAGCATTCCCTCGTATCGAGATTTTGGAACGCCAATAGGATCCACATCGGTCAAGTAGTTGGTGCAAAAATCAATCACCTCCTCCGTGGAATATCCTTCTATAATGCTACCTTCAGGTCGATGTCGGTTCCTTACGTATTTTTTCAAGATGCCCATGTATCTCTCGAATGGATACATATACCGAAGGAACACGGGACCACAAATCTTAATTTCTCTCACAAGATGAACAACAAGGTGAACCATAACATCGAAAAAAGATGGCGAAAAATACATTTCAAGTTGGCAAAGAGTAACGACGACCTCCTTTTGCAAAGAGTCCAATTTTAGAGGGTCTATCACTTTGGAATTTATTGCATTGAAGAAAGAACAAAGCTTCGTAATGGTTTGACGAACGTGCTTTGGTAAAATTCTCCGAATTACAACGGGAATTATATGTGTCATTAAATCCAATACCTTCTCAATATCAGGGTTCTTGCACAGTCCGTCTATAAAAGTGCTTTACATCACAACATCAACCTAGGTTCACTCTTTTTAGAAATCATCTTATCTACAAAAGCCCTCTATTTAGTAGGCTTACAAATCATCATATGCAGCTTTTCATTCCATTATATAAAGATTACCATTGGTACCTTGGAGTTCTTAATATGAAAGAGAGAGTATTTAAAATACAGGACTCTCGTCGTCAGCCGTCTCCGCGCGCTCTTTATGCAACTTGGACTTCAATTTTGGTAATCACAAACAATGTTATTGATATAAAAGAACTATCACTTTCAACCAACGCGGCCAACGCGCCGCTAATTTTCATAATCAAAATCTCATTCATAGAGTTAATAGAATATTTCGATTTCAACATGACAGTCGTGGGATTTCATACCAAGCAACTTCAGGTCCTTCATCGACACCAGCTTCTTAATATTCGAAGAATACCCTGATGGGACTTTTATACCATTGATGCATTCACAGAAGCTTGTTTTCTCTTTCTTTGACATTGTGCACAGTGCGGGGGGTAAGTATGTGCGCTTCCCTTTCTCCTGCGGTGCGAGCTCGGGTCGTATTCCCATCTCTACCATGTCTTTTCTCACTTTAATACCATCTTTAGTCTTCCCCGAAATGTTCAATAATAAACCAATTAAACTGTCGCAGACATTTTTTTCAACATGCATGACATCTAGGCAATGCCTCACTTCTAAATGCTTCCAGTACGGTAGCTCCCAAAATATGGACCTCTTTTTCCAAATATTCTTCGGTGGTGCTTTGGCGCATTTTCCAAAAACAACATCAATATTTTTTACCCGTTTGAAGACACTCTCCCCGTCTAATGGATGACGAGCCACTCCAAGCTCAATTTTCCCGTTGAATGCCATTTTCTTCTTACGATATGGGTGATTAATAGGAAGAAACCTACGATGCCCCATGAATACATTCTTTTGACAATTTTTCAACCTCAGCACCTGCGTGTCATCTTCACAGATCGGGCACGCTTTTGCTCCTTTACAAGTGTAACCCGACAAATTCCCGTACGCGGGGAGATCATTTACGGTGCAAAACACCATGGCCCGCAATTGAAAGACCTCTTTGTAGTACGCATCCCAGACCGGGACGCCATCACGCCACAATTTTTGGAGGTCCTCGATTAATGGTGCAAGATATACATCTATGTCATTTCCGGGTTGTCTGGGTCCTTGGATTAGTAATGACATCATTATATATTTGCGTTTCATGCACAACCAAGGAGGAAGATTGTAGATGCATAAAAGAACTGGCCAAGTACTGTGCCGACTGCTCATGCTTCCAAACGGACTCATTCCATCTGAGCTCACCACAATCCTAAGGTTCCTCATTTCAGAACCAAATTCTTTGAAATGTCTGTCAATGTTTCTCCATTGAGGAGAATCAGCCGGGTGCCTTAGTTTACCGTCATTTTTGCGCTCTTCTTCGTGCCAGCGCAATAATTTTGCATCTTTGGGATTCGCAAACAACTGTTTGAATCTCGGTATTATCGGCAAATACCACAACACCTTAGCCGGAGGCCGGCCATTTGTGTCTTCGTTACAATCATCAGTGTCCTGGTTCTTATGTTTATACCGTGAAACACCGCATTTAGGACATACATGCATGGCCTCGTACTCGTTACGATACAATACACAGTCATTCGGACATGCATGTATTCTTTCGATCTTCAACCCCATTGGACATATCAACTTCTTTGCCTGATATATTGTACCGGGTAACTCGTTGTTATCTGGGAGCATTTCTCGTAAAAGCTGTAATAAGGACGTGAAACTCTTATCGCTCCAACCATTGTCTGCTTTTAAATTTAATAATTTCAACACAGCTGACAGTTTTGTAAATTTGGTACACCCGGGATACAACGGCTTCTTGGATTCATTAGACAAATTTTGAAATTTATCATAATTTGTAACACTAATTTCATCTTCCACATCACGTAACATTTCCTCAAAATTTTCAGTAAACTCGTGTTCTACATTTTCATCAAAATTCATCTCCATCTCACCATCGTCGTTTCTGGGTTCGACATTATCAGAATCTTCGACACTCTCATAATCCTCGTTCCAATCAAGTTCAAAATTATCAGAAATTCCAGCATTCTCATCATTCAATTCACGATTACAATCTTTACTGGCACTACTTTCCCCAAATTTCTCACCATGCATGAACCAACATGTATATCTCTTCTTAAATCTCCAACAAATCAAATGAGCTCTAATTTCTTCGATGTCCAAAAATCTTAATAAATTTTTACAATCTTTACAAGGACACAAAATGTCTTCTTCTTTTTTCTTCACTCTATAACTCTCAGCAAATTTTATAAACTCATCAACGCGAACCAAATATTCTTCACTGTCACGTCGCATTTCATACATCCAACTTCGATCCATCTGTAAATTAAATTAAAAAAATAATTTGATCAATTAATCATGCATGGTCAACATTCTCCATTGTAACAAAATTTTGGGCTTACAAAGGGCCGGTTTACAATCCTAACCCACTCTTTGAATATTATGTCTCATATGTGAACACATATTAGCGAGATTTAATTAGTAGTTGAGAAAAATTCGGCAGCATTTCCCCTTAACTCCCCAAGTATGCGTACGACCACATACTCGTAGGAGCAATAAGGGAAAATACTGTCAAACTTTCCTCAAATACTAATTAAATTCCACTAATATGTGTTCACATCCTAAATGAGACATAATATTCAAAGAGCAGTCCCAAAACGGAGACTATCCAAAATTAATCCCTATTGGATTAATTTTGAACGGGCATGGACCTAAAAGCATCTATAGGTCGGTTATTGGACAACAATACACTAATTAATTACATCTAAAATTAAGAAATCAAGCATGCATGAAATGACCTAAATAAGCATAAATAACAGAAAATTAGAGGAAGAAAATGATTTAAATACATATTACTAACCTTAGAAAGATGGAGAGGAGAAAATACAAACTTCAAAGATCTCAGATCTCAGCTGCTGGCCTCAATTCGCAGAAATCTGATAGGAAAAAGCTCAGTTCAGAGAGATGTACAGAGGTGCTGGAAGGAGAAGATATTAAACGGCGCTGGAAGGAGAAGATAATAAAACCATACACTTTTATACACGGATATTTACTTATTAATCCGTGTAGCTCTCCACTAAACCATACACGGCTATTTAATTATTAATCCGTGTACAAAGCTTCCATTTCTACACGGATATATTATCAAAAATCCGTGTATATATTCCTACACGGATATTTAACAAAAATCCGTGTAGCTCTCTCAATAACTTGCACACGGACCTCTTTACACACGGATTTGTGGTTTCTAATAAACCGTGTAGCTCTCTGTAATAAGTCTACACTGATTATTAACTAATTAGCCGTGTAGAAATCGTTCAGATCTTAAAAAATCATATTTGGTACACGGTTCTTATATAAAATTGCCAAATCCGTGTACAGTGTGCAGTGTACAATGTATATTTTTGTAGTAGTGATAGTCAAAATCCGCTCAACACTAGACAAAAGTCTTTTTAATTATTCCGCTTATTTCAAATTAAACATGCAATCTTATCACGCAAAACTGAAAATAAAATATATACACTCCCATAATATTACACGCCTCAAATGTTTAATAAGATCAAAGTTTTTAGATCATTAGACGCTTAGTTCTTACTTCTGATTTATATGTATAAATTTCTTAGTTGAAAATATACGCTTTTACGATGAATTTACTCTATAGCTTAATAAAATGGAATCAAATCGGCTGTTTTTTTTTTCTTTTTGGAATAACAGGAACCTGTTTTTCGTCATTCAATCGTTGATTTTTGTAAAGATTCGTGCATGAAAAAATTATTTGGTTGGATGAGAAAAAACAGGTTCCTGTTATTATAAAAGAATTAATAACAACCGATCCGTACTCTTGAGTTTTTGTTCAAAAGGATTTTGGACAAAGACTTATATACTGTTCTATCAGTGTCAAAATTTGTATGGATAGTTTAGATTTATGGGGCATGCCGCATGCAGTTTAAATTAATCAAGTTCTAATTATTCGCACATATCTCAACATGAGGGAGCTAGTTTCATGATTTAATTATTAGTGTGGGTGGTCTCTACATTCTACTAATTTATGTTTTGTCCATTTGTATGAGTAGACCAATTAATTAATGGAACCACTTTTTTCGTTATTTCAATACTCAAACGAACTTGATAGGCAAGAACAACAACCGAGCATTTTACGCAAATAAATTTCTCCACCTACATATTATCAACTGTTGAGAAATAGAATAGCCTCAGAAAGATTCATCCTAGGCTGTAAATAGGCAACAAATTAGGCTAGCATCCAAAGTACAGCTGTCAAAGCTATAATTGGTACCTAGCTTGTGTTTGGGATGTAATTAGGCAAGAGATCAATCAATATGTTATTTTGGAAACAATCCAACGGCTAATAGAATAGAGAGCTTGTAAGTATCAGAAAAAAGCAATAAAAATTAAATTATTTAGAATATCCTATCTCTCTCAAACAATGTTATCAGAACCGGACCGGACACCAACCCGGTAAAGGTTCGGGTCAACGGTTTACTGGTCGGACCGGTGGTTCAACCGGTTCAATTGCTGGTTTTATTTAAATACTCACATATATATGAGATATGAGGATTGTTATAAAATATAATTTAAATAATATAATTTAAGACTAAATTTATAGATAAATTTCAAATTTAACATTAAATAAAATAAATTAGTAATTTTTATAAAATATGACTGAATGTTTTTTTCAAGGCGAAAGAATTTAATAACACACAATTTTCATTCTTATTTGATAAGTACTGTGACATTATTTAGTAATAGCAACAAATTATATTCCAATGAAAGATAAAGCACTTCAACAAAAAAAAATAATGACAATTAGAATACATAATATAATAATAATAATAATGATTGTTAGTTTTTACAGAAATATGTATACATAAAATTTTATACTAATACATAACTGATACTTTAGAATATATCAAATGTAAGGTTTTATGTGTAAATTTCATAATGATAAAATAAAATATGATAAAAGAATAAAGTTTGAACCTACCAATAGACCACAGCAATGTGCAGGGCTAGCATACTAGTTAGTACTATTTCTCATTTAATGCACAACAGTATAAAAGTTTGAACTTTGCATATTGAACCGTTTAAAGCCGATATATCTTTCAGACTGAGCTACCGGTTTCTGAAAAACCGGTCCATTAATCCGGATTTCACCGGTTCAACTGCACAATCGGTCTTCTAAACGAACCAAACCGGAAAGACATCCGGGTCCGGTTTTTTCCGGTTAAACCACCGGTCCGATCCGGTTTTATTAACACTGCTCTCAAATTTTATCATCAACCATCAAAAATATATCAACCATCATCGATCAACGATTAATGGAACCACTTATTTTCCCACTTGTTTTAGTTAAGACCAATTCAAAACAACATTTTTTTCGTTATTTCAATATACTCAAATTAACCAACATGATAGGCAAGAACAATTGTTGAACATTTCATGCAAATATATATATTTTTCTCCGCCTACATTATATGACATGCAAATATGAGCCATCATCATCATCATCTTCATGATCTACTAACTTCCAATGCCCATCTGCTTCCTTAACCATACCCTTGTTTTGTCGAACTCTCCAAGAAACCGGTACATGATAATCGTCCTTCAACGCATCCATTGATTTGTTGACAAGTGCTACATCTCGATCCACTTCTAGCTGAAACCCTCCCTTCTTCCCTTGTACACCAGCAACTACATGCATGTATCCCTCTAAATTATGCCACGTTGTCATATTTCCCGGACTTTTCAAGTACGGTGATTTTTGTGTATCTACGAGTAATTCTACACCCACTTCAGTGTATCCAACAAACGGGTAAGTTGGAATCAAGTCGGGTTCGTTATGCACTCGTAGTAGTTTGAGGTTTTGCTTGCTAGAAAAGAGATTCTTGAAAGTGGAATCGCCGACCTTAGGGCTCGCAAATACTATGGCTGTGATCGGAATGGCTGTGGAGTACGAGGGATTGTATTTGTTGAGGTGATTTGATGCTATGTCGATGGCACTTAGAGTTGCAAGGCAAGCACCGAGGCTATGACCTGTGAGAGTTATGCTAATTTCTTCATCTTTGTACTCGTAAACTAGTTTTTGTATTTCTGTTAAAACCTACATCCACATAAAAATTAAAAATATTTCTTAGGTTGATATATAAGAAGTCATCCCATAGCTAAAGAGACTTCCATATTAGGAAAATCCTCAGCTTTTTCTGGTTTTAGACATGAAGGGACTTTCTTTGCATGGTTAGAAATGCACTGTTTATGGGTGAAATTAAGCTTTTCACCATGAAGCTGCAAGGTTGTATTTGCTTTTGTGTTGTATGAATGTGTGTTGCTACATCAATACATGAAGAATAGTATGAGCCTCAACAAGTCTTATTTTGATTTCTTGGATACTTGTAGTGGATACTCTAGTAGCTAGCCACAAATTTTTGTTAATGTTAGCATTAATTTATAGTTTATTAAAATCTGCATTTGTTATTCAGAGCATAGGTATAATACGAACAACTGACATGAGCTTACTCAGCATGAGAACTTACAATATAATTATTCCTTCAAAATATATCAGGAAAAATAAAAGAGGAAGTCGAACATAGTACGTACCTGTTCTCTCGCGCTCACTTTGTCATACTTTGACTGCTCATTTTCTGAGGTGTATATCGACAACCAGCCTCTATGAACCATCGGATCACCACCATCTGATGTGGGCCCCAAAATTCCTGCAGCTGACACTAATGTGAAATCAAAATCATTGATCCATTCAAGTGTCTGAGTAGTCCCTCTCCATGCAATCAACACATCTCTCCTACCCAAAACCTCTTTTCCTTTGTTGGTCGCCACAGCCACATACCCCATCCAGTTCGACTCCTTGCTCCATGCCGCCTCAGATATCGGTTTGAGTATAAATGCCTCTGGAACGGGAACACTTGATGTGGCATACAGAAACTTTGTGACTCTGTATATATTTGGGTTTAGTTCAACCTTTTCGAGGAGATCTCTCCGGTTGTAGAAGCACGAACCCCTGTATGAAGATATCTTTTCAGTGTTAAAAGCATCATATGTAGCTTGAGATAACTCACCGTAGTTAATTATGTTTAGGCGAAGATCTAGGTCTAAGGGATCTAGGAGACCTTCCCAATTGTTCTCTCCATTGATCTCTCTCCATCTTTCGGCTATGTTGCCATACATGGTTCTTCTCTAGCCTTGTACGTAGCTAGATGAAGTAGTTTATTATGGGTTTAAGTTTATTGTCTTGTGATGATTGTATATATACAAGCATCTTAGTTTAGGTTTAGGTGGGTAATTACTGTATAAAATTGAGTTGACTTGCTGTTAAAATGTTATTGAATTATTGGTCTTTGCATACATCCTGTTCCAGGGTAACTTGTGCTTGTACTCCACATGATGTAACGGTGCCAGAATGGTGTAAGAAAAAGAATAATATGGGTCTACTGCATGCCCATAAGAAATTCCTTCAGTAGTGTATAATGATCTGAAGCAATTAGTTATAATTAATGGGATTTAAACTTATGCATATCATGAATTTGTTCTATAAATTTGAACTTATGTTATATATATAAATTATTAAGTTATAATTGCAGACTAATTTATAGGTAGAACATGAAAAAAGTACCTTGCCTCCATATAGAGTGGAAAAAACATGCCGTGTAGTGCCGTGCCGTGCCGTACCGTGCCGTGCTGTACCGTGCTGTACCGTGCCATGACAAAGTTAATTTTTCACGTGCCGTGCTGTGACCAAAATATCAAGGGGTGGTCACGGCACGCAAATGGTAACGCCACGTGAGTCACGCCGTACCCAAACGTGCCGTGACCAAACATGACTCACGTGACTCGCGACCATTTGATCATAATTTACGTTAGTTTATTCAAGATTCACAATTTGATCAATATCTAATGGTTCATATTACATGTGATTCACGTGACCAAGTGTCGTGCCGTGACTAGATCTTTCACGTGACATGCCGTGCTGTACCAAATTTTCAAAAGATAGTCACGGGACGCATGCCGTGCCGTTCCATGCCGTTCCATACCGTACATAACGTTCAAAATATAGTCACGGCGCGCATGCCGTGCCGTTCCGTACCGTACATAACTTTCAAAAGATAGTCACGGCACGGGAAACACGAATCATAGTACATAAGACATGCATGCCGTGCCGTTCCGTACCATTCTGTGATGTAACCGGCTCCGCTGTGCCATTTTTCCCACTCTACCTCCATATATATCGGCTCTACTTTAGGTGCTAATTAAGTACTTTTTCTTTATTTTTTTGGTTGCAAATTAACTCTTATGTTTTTCTCACTTATCCTGGTACTTGGGACAAATATAAAATAATTAATGTGAAGTCATTATTCACAATGATTACGTTAAATTATACATAGGATCATACGTACGCAACGATATAAATAAAATACAAAATAACCAATAAAGGGGGCATTTTTGATATAATAATTAGGAAAGGACATGCCAACAAATTTTTATTCCACATAAAGGAAAAATAATTTTGGCTAATTAATTAATTAAACAATTTTTTTTCTTAGAATATATATGTAGTTAATTATATATCCATTAATAAAAGCACTAGTATTGAAGAAGTCACACCTCGTATATAAATGATAAATTACTCCTCATGGAGAAGCCCCTAAGGTTTCAACTAAAATAAAAAATGAAATAAATCTTGAAACAATTTAATTGAATTGAAGTAATGAGTCTACCAATAAGGGAAGCTCATTACTTCAATTATTGCAACTAATCCTCATGTTTTTCGAATGGATCTCTTAGTTGTTGAAAGGGTTCCCCAAAAGCAGTATTTGAGGCGTACCCAGTAAAGCTTACAAGTAAACTAGATATAAAGATTACGACTAAGGTTGTTGTTTTCATTTTAATAATTTTCATAATGGATCTACTATACGATATAATCTCATCTATTTAGGAATACAACAGAATAGTATACAAAGTCAATAGATTTTAACCAATTCATTATTTAATAGAATACAATTTATGGCTACAACTTATTACATAATTTATTGAAGCAGAAGAACGAGACATGAACACAACTTATTATATAATTTATTTTTGAAGGTTAATCGGCAAGTTGCCGCTAACATATTTTGATTTAAAAAAAAAGTTTAATTACAGATCCTACCTCTATTCACAGTTATATTTACATCACGGCAGCTTAACTTTATATATAGCTACTACCAGACATCCACAACTTATTACATAATTTATTTTTTGAAGGTTAGTCGGCAAGTTGCCGCTAACAGATTTTGATTTAAAAAAAGATTTAATTATAGGTCCTACCTCTATTCATAGTTATATTTACATCACGACTGCCTAACTTTATATCTAGCTACTACCAGACATCCACAACTTATTACATAATTTATTTTTGAAGGTTAGTCGGTAAGTTGCCGCTAACAGATTTTAATTTAAAAAAAGGTTTAATTACAGGTCCTACCTCTATTCGCAGTTATATTTACATCACGACTACCTAACTTTATATGCAGCTACTACCAAACATGAACACAACTTATTACATAATTTATTTTTTGAAAGTTAGTCAGCAAGTTACCGCTAACAGATTTTGATTTAAAAAAAAAGTTTAATTACAAGTCCTACCTCTATTCACAGTTATATTTACAACCAACTTCACTACAACCTTTACGGAAAGTGCTCGAAGGGAACACCTGGGTACACCCAACTTGTAGTTTCTTCATGGAGCCTAATTGCTGTATTGCTGACTGCAATCCAGAGTTCCCCCAAACACTTCACTACAACCTTGGCACGAATGCACTACAAACTAACGTGAAGTGCTTGAAGGGAACTCCAGAGAACAACCAACTGATTTCTTTGTGGTATCCATCTCTATAGTATTGTGGATTGCCATCAAGAGTTCCCCCAAACACTTCACACCAACCTTTGTGCAATGCAGTGTAGGTGATCAATGTGAAGTGCTTGAAGGGAACTCAAGAGAACAATCAACTTAATTATTCCTGCCCCAAACTCATCCATAGACCACGTACCTAGTACATGCAATGTGCCACCAAGAGTTCCCCAAACACTTCATAATGGCCTGTGCACAACATTTTAGGCTTTAATGAAGTGCTTGTAGGGAATTCCAGGGGACAACCTACTTTGCTTCAGTTCTTATGAAAGAAGGTATTTCTTTTCCACCATGTATTGAAGAGTAACTCTAGGGCGATGGTATATATAAAACCACCTGAGACTTCATAATGGCCAAACAAAGAAATAATTTGATTGATTAAATTTTATTAAGTGCTTTGACAGGAATTTTAATGTATGAAAAAAAAATTAATTTTAATCTTATATTAAAGATTGAATTTTTATATATGAATTATAAAGTAAAAAAATATTGAATCTTGTGTTTAATTTTAACTGCTGAATCATGTATACGCTTTAGATTTTAACCAATCCATTATTTAATAGAATACAATTTATGGCTACAACTTATTACATAATTTATTGAAGCAGAAGAACCAGACATGAACACAACTTATTACATAATTTATTTTTGGAAAGTTAGTTAACAGATTTTGATTTAAATAAAGGTTTAATTATAGGTCCTACCTTTATTCACAGTTGTATTTACATCACGGCTGCCTAACTTTATATCTAGCTAGCTACTACCAGACATGAACACAACTTATTACATAATTTATTTTTTGGAAGTTAATCGGCAAGTTACCGCTAACAGATTTTGAGTTAATTAAAAAAAGATTTAATTGCAAGTCCTACCTCTATTCACAGTTATATTTACATCACGGCTGTCTAACTTTATATCTAGCTACACTATTAACTTTATATCTAGCTACTATTAGACAGAGTCTCCAATTCCAAGCCAATTTGTCGTGTATTACCTAATTAATAACTCTAGCTCAATTCGGAAACATGCAGTTGCAGATGCTTGCACGAATTAAAACGACCTTGGACTTCATAATGCCCAAAGCATGAAATAATTTTGATCATCCCAACAAATTGATTAATTAAATTGTATTAAGTGTTTTTACATGAATTTCAATGTATGAAAAATAATAAATTATATAAATTTAATTAGTATATTAAAGAGTGATTTTATATATATGAGTTATAAAGTAGACAAGATTGAATCTTGTGTTTAATTCAACTGCTGAATGTATAAGCTTAAGAATGTTTAATATATATAGAGAGAGGTTGGCTAATATCAAAACGTTTGTTCCGGAACTGTGATGCAACCAATTAGTTTTTTTATTTTCAAAGATCAAATGGTCTTGATCGATCCAAACAATTAGATGTGATATTTATATTAAAATGTGCTTGGAGACCAAAATTTTACATTTTTTGGAATTTTTTTACTATTTATTAAGTCAGTTTTAAAATCGTTGATTTTAATAAATAGTGAAAAAAATTTGGATCATTGAAAACAACGATTTTAAAACTGGCTTAATAAATAGTAAAAAAATTCCAAAAAATGTAAATTTTGGTCTCCAAGCACATTTTAATATAGATTGAATGTTGAACTATTTGGATCGACTGTTTGGACTTTGAAAATGTAAAAACCGAAACGTTTGTTCCACGTACACCCTTTTTTGGTGGCACCAGATTACACTCTATATTTTCAAAGTTTTCAAAGTCCAAACAGTCGATCCAAACCGTTCAATATGATGGATATATTAAAATGTGCTTGCAGATCAAATTTTATATTTTTTTGAATTTTTTTACTATTTATTAAGTATTTTACACAATCGTTGTTTCAGATCATTGAATTTTTGTATCCATCTTAATAAATAGTAAAAAAATTCAAAAAAATGTAAATTTGATCTGCAATCACATTTTTTTTTTGGTATTATCACGATTAGAAAACTGGATATTTTTTCGGTTTAAACTCACCCGGGAGAGTTCGGTTTAAACACTTTGGTTTTTTCCGTTAAATGGATCGGTTCGATTTATTTTTTTAAAACCGGTTAGACCAAACATATCAAAAAATTTAAACCCAACTCACGTCGGAACCAAACATTTCAAAAAAATAAAAAATTACAACATATGTATATTGCTTGATTCGGTTTAAAACCAGTTAAACCGAACCACAATTTTTTTTTTAAATTCATCTTTTATAAAATTCAAAAAATTAACAAATATTTTTTTTTTGTGATTTATATTCTATTTCGGTTCAGCTGAACAAACTGAAATTTACTTTGGTTTGATCAATTCAGTTCTTATTCATTTCTTATTCTATTTCGGTTTGGTTCGGTTTGATTTTTGGAAACCAAACAAAACTATAATTTGCCTATTTTGATTTGGTTTGAACCGAATTGAACTGATGAACACCCCTAGATGGATCGGCTTATTTATCTTTCATATACAAATTTTACATTTCAATTTCTTTCCACCTCCTTTTCGCAACTATACGCGGTTTATTTTTCCTAAGAGGGTGCTAAGACTAACACAAAACAAAAGATATATATATTTTTTAGATTTTTTGAATAAATAATCCTTCTTCCTAATTTTTTTTAACAAATGTACTTATAAGTCCCACTTAATTTTAACCTCTTCCTCCTTTTCTCTTTTCCTCAACATCAGATGCTTGAACATTTTTTTTCACATTTTTTCAATTTAGTTTTTAATTTTCATAATACAAAATTTTAATCTTCGACATTTCGTATATCAAAAAATTGGCTTCCTATTTTTAGAATATTATTTATTTGATTTTGAAACGCCGTTTATGCTAGGATGAAAATAGGTAGAACCCTGCAGCGTGTTCGGTCCACCTTCGAAGATAGCCAATTCCCCTATTTGATTTGATGGGACAAGTTCAAATATTTTTAATGCTAAAGATAAAAAAAATCGAATTGTGGGATTCGATCCGGATTTGCAAATAGGAAAGAGAATTTGACTATTTTTTTAGAAATAAAAAATTGTCGTCGTCCTTTGTATATTAACTTTAAGTATTCAAGTTTGATTTTTTTTCCTATTCATTCGATCCGGTCTAATTTTAATAACACTGATTTTTCATATTTTTTTTTACATGATTTTTTACTTTTCTTTTTAACAATCACTTCATGTTTAGTCGATCCTGTTACATGTGGTTAAAACGATCAAACGTGACATGTGATTGCCTAATGTCACAACACGTGAATTTTTTTTAATAATGTTACGTGATCATATTACAACATATTAATTACATTACATCACTATTTTATAGCACTAACAATTATCTTTGCTTAAACTAATAGCTATTTGGGATTGTGCTAGAATAGAGACTGCTACATGGATTTTTTCCATTTGTTAAATTTGTTATAGTTTGAACAACTAAACCAAAGTCTATCGAATTTTCAGATCAAAATTAGTAGCATACATCTGTGAGAGACAAATAAGTGAATTTAATACAATTGCAAAGAAGTCCAATCGAGATTGATTTTTTCTTCGGAGTTCTAATTAGACAGTAATGTAAAAACATAATGTAATATAATGTGATCAAAATATTTTTGTAGATGGAAGTCTCATCGTGTTAATGATTACGTTTATTTATTTTTTTAAATTATAAGTAAGTTTATTGAGAAAATATCAGAAAAAATATTAAAAATGTGAAAATTTGTAAAAAAATAAAAGAGTAAAGATTTTGCATATTTCTTGGATTTTGGTCCTGGTGCACATCTTTTTTCCTCTCGCAAGTCACAATAGCGTGTAAATATTTTGTTAGTTTGTTTGATTTTGCTTGTTGTTAATTTGACGAAAAGATTAATTTTTTTATAATTGTGAAGTGTGTGCGCATTATGTATTTGACATCCATTTTGACTCAATCTGATCTAGTAACATTGTGATCTTCAAAAATATGAAGAAAAGCAATCGTCTGCAAATAACCATATTTTTATCAAGTAAATGTATGATTGCATAAAGTAAATTAGTGGTGATGAGTGGTGATATTGTACATGTGAATTAAAATTTTAACAGAATACGATTATTTTTTAAAACAAACTATGAAAGCTATTGCCATTCAATAAAGGGAAGAAAAACTTTTAATGGTACTTTGTCATTATGTACTAAGGTGAAAATTCATCTCAATTAAATCACTGAAGGAGTCACAGCGGATGTTATTCACTGATTTGGTATAAATTCGCCTTGGTTTATTCAGAAAATGAAGAATAAAAGATTTTAATTGAAAACAACCTGACAACATATATAAAGCGCTAGAAGATATTGAAACATTTACACTAATGATTTGTAAAATTTTCATTTATTTCTTAACTTTCTTTCTTTTCTTTTTTTTTCAAAATCATGGGAGAGGTTGCCAGTTGCATTAAATAAAAGGTTCTCAAATGGGTTACAGCACTGCTTCCACAGAATTCTATACATGATTTAGTATGTTGCACATAGATAACAGCTCAAAGTGATATGTGCATGCTCTTGTACCAGTATGTGAAACTTAGCAAAAACTTGCCCAAATCCTCACCTCTTGACTGATCTCATGTACCATTATCTGATATAAAAATTTTTAGTTTTGCATTAAATTGTGTTTCTATAAGACATAAAAATTCATAAAAACAATCAAAAACTTCATGTTTAGATTTAAGTAAATATAGCCAAGTTGCTTCTGAAAAATCATCAATACATAAAACAAAGTATTTGAATCCATTATATAAATCAATTGAGGCCGGTCCCCATACATCAGAATATACTAAATCGAAAATAGCTTTACTTTTGCTAGTAGAAAGAGAAAAATAAAACTTTGTTTGTTTTGCCCAACTTGCAAATTTCACCAAGATTGGAAGCACATAGATTTAATTTGTTGGAGTTTAAAATATAGTGTCCATTTTTAAGAATTCTTTCACCAATCTTGACGCCAGTTTTCCGGTCCTGAAATACAATATTTTTGCAAGAAAATATTGCATTACATTTTAATTCTTGTGTTAATTTATTTATAGAAAGTAAGTTTACGGGAAATGTCTCTAAATACAAAACATTTTTAATTTGTTTGTTACACAAGTTAATTTCTCCTATACTATTTATTTTTGCCTTTATACCGTTTGCAACCAATACATATTTATTACCATTGGTCGGGTTGAGGTTTAACTATAGTTGTTTGTTACCAAACATATGGTCTATTGCACCACTATCTATAATTATTTGATTAAAAAATAAATCTTTTGAGTTAGAGGCAATACCACATGCACTTGGAGTGTTTTGGTTGTTTAGCAGCGCAGAAAGCTGTTGCAAAACTTGTTGCATTTGATCTCCATGGCTTGACCCGCTTGAAAATGACCCATTTGCACTCAAATTGCTCTCTGACCCGTTCCAGGGTGACCCGCTAGCGACCAAGGCTACTCCAGGGGCCATAACGGGTCCGAATTGGCTGTTGGGTCCGTTAGCAGCCCAACCGGGTCGGCCACTCCCCCAACCGGATCCGCAAGTTGTTAAACCGGATCCGCCAGGGTTGAAATTAGATCCATTGGTGGTTTGAGTCATGTTATTGGGTCCAAATCCACTTCCAGACGGACCCACTAGCCCATTTAATCCTTTCTCTTCATTAGAAACAGCGTAACTTCTGTTTTTTTTCACTGTTTTTCTCCCAATTTCGATTTTGATCATTGTTTTGGATTTTTTTGGTCTGAGATGGGGATAAAGATGCCAACACCTATCCTGAGTGTGACCATCCTTTTTACAGTAGTTACATTTCTCATATTTAGATTGATTTTGGCGATTTTGAAAGCTAGGGTTTTGATTGAAATTGAGATTTTTTACTGCTAAGTCATGGTTCTCGTGTCCCTCATCGCTTGCGGTCTGTGGACCATCCATGGCAAGTCTCCTACTTTTCTCTTGTTAGATTAAACTTTTAATTTGAGAATAAGAAGGAAGAGGTACCGTGGTCATGATTTGAGATTTTACGGCTTCATAGCTCGGGATTAGACCCGCGAGGTACCTAAAAATATCATCCTCTTCAGCTTGCCTTTGGAGTGTGGCCAGATCTGTTGTTATTGGCCAATAGGATTGAAGCTCATTTCATTTTTTTCTCAAGAGCACTAAGGTACTCTGTATGGCTTCTCGATCCTTGTTTTTTCTTGTTGAATTTCCTGCATGAGTTGATAAATATGTGAGAAATTATTTTGCTGACCATACATAGATTTTACCGTTTCTCATAAATCATGTGCTGTTTCGGTCATCATAAAGAGGTCGGATACAGCCAGCTCCATGGAGTTTAGTAGTAAGGTGATGATTCGGTAGTTTATTGTTCTCCATTGTTTTGTTGTCGTTGTTTCTTCGGGAGTTAGCTTGTTTCGATCTTTGATTTCTGGTTTTTATTTTCACCAGTGATGTATTCTAACATCTCTCGACCACTCAGGGCCCTAGATGTTGCTCTCGCCCATGACACGTAATTTTTGCCATTGAGCAAGGTATTTGTTAGCTTCGAGAAGTTCATTGCTTCTTCTTGAGCCATTTTTCTTGTTGAAATTTGTTGTTCCTGTTTTTTCTATTTTTTTCGGTAACAAAGTCTTTTGCTCTGATACCATGTTAATTTTTGTAAGAGAGAAGAGAAGAGATTTAAGAAAGCAAATTATTATTGCAAACTTATTTTCAGCTTTACATGTATCTCTATTTATAGAAGAAATAAAAAAACTAGCCGTTACACTATGAACCTATTCTATTTAATTACAATCACCATCTTCTAGTCTATTAATGACATGACACTATTCCCTACCAAATTTGAAAACTAGCCGTTTATTTTAACAGGGAAAATATCAATGGTGGGCACACAAGCTTTTTACATTTGTTCGCTCTTATATTCTTGCATTGGTGCTGGTGGCTCCACTTTGTATAGTGTCAACACCAGAAAGATTCTAACTGTTATTTCAAAACAATCAAGGACAATGGCACAAGCTCAATAAGAGCAAATTTAAAAAATTGTACAAGTCAAGAATTGTAATCATCTAAATATCCCAAAACATACATTAGTCTTTCTTTGGGCCCAATGGCCATGGGCCGTTTCCTTTTCTCACCACATTGGCATCTGTGACTATGAGAGGAAAATGAATTCAGATCCTCCCCGGTACCGTAATAGGGAATCTTCTACAATTACTTGGTCTGGACCGTTATTTTTAACTTGGCACGAATCTCAAAGCCCAATAATGCTGCGCCCTCCGTCAGCCCGAATTCCAAAGCGGCTGAGAGTTAATCTCAAACCGTAAAGTGAAGGGAATCTTTTACAGTAATGGAGAGGATACTTGTCGAGAGGGAAAATTAGATAAAACTCAAAAGGCAGCTGGGGCAGTATTGCGTCCAGGTTCAATGTATTCACTTGGTTGACTTGAAATTTGATTCTCTGCCCCGTTCATCTCCTTCCTGATAAGATAATTAACTGGTCATAAAGTCTCCATGTCATTACAGCTCCATTGGAAGGGATTGATCAACCAACAGTCCGAATAAACATCGATCGGGACCTACTAATAAATGGAGAACACACGCAGTGCTGTTTAGACATTGTAACAGTTGTATGTTATCCAGAGTTCCCTCAAATCACTTCAGCGAAAGCAAGCAATGGATTTTAGTACGTATATGTTCTGGCTGAAGTGTTTGGGGGAACATCTGGCCATCATTCAACCGCCAAATTAAGATCGCAGAAACTTTATTTCTTCAACTAATTTATTTTAAAAATTCACAGTATTTCAAGGATTTCAACATTGGCTCTGCTCGCGTGATCGTTGAATAATTTGAATTGATTTAGTCCAATTTGAAGATACCAAGAACTACCCAAGTGTGAGCCTTTTTTTGAAAAATGGAGGCATTTGAACCATACAATGTGAGGCATTTCAAATACCAAGAACTACCCAACTGCACATACAATGTGAGCCTTTTTTTTCCCCCTAAGTTATTGATTTTCTACATCTCAAAAGAAATGATACATGCATGAGAATCATCTTTTGTGAGATTCCGCAGTAAAATGACTGGAATATGCTTTCAAATTATTTAGGTTGCTTCAGCCAGTGTGATTAGTGTATCTTTTGATTCTTGAGAGAAAGAGAGAACTTGATATATAATATCAAAAATCATTATTTTCCACTTAGAACGTCCTTAGGTGTTGTAATTTGGTTCGTCTATATTTTAGTGGTGCTAGATTTCATGGTGATTTTATATTGGAATTGGGGCATTTCCGGTTCACTGGTTATTTCAATCAGTTTATCTCAAAAGGTCCCTTTTCTGTGCTATCAATTAGAATTACATGCACAAATGCTAAATTAGCAATATATAGCATAATGTCCAAATTCCAAAACAATAAAGCCAGTTCTACCTTAGGAGGCATTTTTTACATTGAACATGACCAATAAAAAATAATGAAATTGGTTTTCCAAAATTAAATTAGGTTTCTTTTTTATGTTAAAACTTAAACAAGCGCAAGTATGTAGTTATATACAATAACATTGTATGTGCAGTTTCTTGGCAAAATGCACTTAATTTTTCCAAGATAGCACCAAGAGTTCCCCCAAACACTTCACAACAGCCTATATATACTAAGTGCTTTTAAGGTAGTGTGAAGTGCTTTTAGGGAACTCCAGGGCACAACTAGGTTTGTTCTCTCTCCATGTCTATATCCTTGACTGCCCTACTGAGTATTTGAATGCTAGTCAACACCTACAGTTCCCCCAAAGGCCCAAACACTTCACAATTTCCCACGCTTTTTGCACCTTAGGCCCTCCAGGGGTGCGGGACGGGGTTGGAGGACCTATAACCTAATTTCCCTTTGGTCACAACTCTATGATCAAATAAAATTAACTCTGACCCAACCATATAACTAAATGCTGGGTGCCACCGAGAGTTCCCCATTAAAGTGTCTCTGGGAACTCCAGATAATAACCAGCTTTAATCTTTTCGACAGTAACAGTGTGTGCTAGCTATTATATCTTTTTTACCTTGCCTTCAAACAAACTTCTATGCCTTATATTTATAGCTGAAGCTCAGGAATTATCATCCAACATGCTAAACAGATGAAAATGTATGCTTCTTAAGGCAAGTGGACATGCATCTAGCCATGTTTCTTGACCACATTAGATGGAAGTAGAAGAATCTAGCTAGTTTACAATCAACTTTATAAGATTTGCATGCTTTCTACATGTCATCCACAAAAGAAGATGCCTATTTAGGTACACTATATATATATATATATTAAGAATAAGATGTGTCAAAATAAATTTTAGAAAGAATGAGAATATTGAGGCACCATTGCTGTCCTCGATTGGATGCATATTTATCATGATATACTGGAAGAGTAATACTTTTGATAAATAGGTGACCCACTTAATATGTGGTCATCATGGAGGCACAGATTAGCAATGAATTTGAAAGATTAAGCATGTCTAGGTTCAATCAATTTATTGAAAGATTAAGCATGTGCCAGATTATGACAAATTTCCGACTAATTTACGTCATTAGCTATATATTTATCCATAAAAGCATGGTTCAAAAAATCGGCCGATTCCGAGTCAAATCGGCCGATTCAACTCGGAATCGGACGGGACCGGGCCGATTTTTACCCGATTCTGGCGCCTGTGCGAGTTTTTCAGAAAAACTCGGATGAACAGTGCCGAATCGGCCGAGTTACACCGAGTCAAGCCGATTTGAGCCGATTTCATTTCAAAAAATTCCGATTTCCAACTAACCTGGACTGTGCTCTGCCGTAGGAGGAGATGAGTCCCTGGAGGAGAAGGCTGAAGACCGGCTGAGGGGAAGTTTCATGGAGATCGCTGAGATCGCTGGAGAGAATTTCATGGAGTCGCTTCCTGTTTCTTGCGCGAACGGGAGAGAAGGGAAAAAGAGAAGGAAGAGAGGTGCGTGGGGTCCACTGTCGGTGAAACACGGGAAGAGAAAAGGAGATTTTTCAACAAGTTTTGAGCTTTTTGAGATTCGTGCAGAACTTATTTGAACTGTTTTGATTTTTCAACAAGTCACGCAATGAGATATCTCAGAGGATGAGAATTCGGTGCCGGACCCAAAATTTTTATTCAAATGGGTTTAAATCCCTTCCTTTCATCAATTCAAAAATCAAAGTGTAGGATGAGTTCAAGATTCGTGTTGGGATTAAATCCAATGGTCCAAGCAATCCAGAACTTAATATGTATTCATTTAATTTATTAAAAATCTGTTTTCGTCCAAATTTCGAATCGAAGATTCGTAACAATTTATAATGTCGTACGAGTATTATTACGTGTTTATAATTTGATTTTGAGATCCGACTAATTAAATTTCGAGTAGTATATATATATATATATATACATACATATAATTACCAAATCAATTTATAATTCCTAATTTAATTACTCTTAGTTAGAATTCAATTATTTATTTATTTACATGATTTGATTTATTTCCTTTCTTAGTTTCACGATTGCAACGAATTTTAGATTTATCCAATATTTACACTTTATTTATGGTGCTATATTTTATCTTATGTTTTTAACCTCCAATTTTTAATGTACGAATTTGATTCGTTTATATTTCTAAATTTTAGATTCATTTTATGTTACTCAGATAAATCTATCTGATCGTTCATTAATCTAATAAAAAATTTAATTATGCGAAATGATCAACTTAATAATTAAATCATGTTTTAAAATTTTGAAATATAACACTTAATTAACATAGTTTTTTTACAAATTATTTTTATCAATTTTTTTCTATTTTTTGGCTACAAAACAAGGCTTCTGCCAAAAGTACCCGAGTTACCGATCCGATTCTTCCGATTCCGGCCGATTCATCCGATTCTGACTCGGCGGTCAAAAATCCGATTCCGATTCCGATTCCGATTTTTTGAACCATGTATAAAAGTTCACATTAGATCATTAATACCACAGGAAATAACCGCAGTAATATCTTCGAAATTGTGCTGAGTTCTATCCAGGGTTCCCCAAACACTTCACAACAGTGGATACTTGTTATGCATTTCATTATTTCCAGGACACCAACACTTCACTACTAGAATCCCCAGTAAAAGCAACGGGAGCAAGTGCTTGTTGCAAGCGTAGGAAGGGTCGTTGCAAAAGATTTTGGTTTTCTGTTAAAATTAATATAACTACAACGGGAGGTCCTTGCAAATAATCACGCTTGCAAATATGTGATGGATCATCTTACTAATGTCTCTTATTGGCCCTTACAAATAATAATACCCACTCCAAACATGCCAGATATTATTTTATTGTGAATTGTGTTACTATTTGCAAGCGGCACTGTTGCAATTGTTTTTGGATTTCTTTGTTATATTATTATATTCTAAAAGAAATTACTATTTGTAAGAGGCACCGTTACAAATGTTTTTAAGATGTTGTTTTTAATTATTTTATTGTGAAGGCCCTAACTATTTGCAAGAGTCACCGTTGCAAATGATTTTAAGTTTATTTCTTATATTATTATAATCCAAAAGCCCTAACTATTTGCAATCGACACCGTCACAATTGTTTTTAAGTTTCAGTTTATGTTAATTTAATGTAAAATGACATATACACTAACTTCTTATAAGAAAAAGAAAATAATACTGTTTTTTTTAATATATATTTCCACTATAAATATAATATAAGAGACGATTGGTATTTAACTATTATCTTTTCCAATAACATTTCCAATCACTACAGAAATTGGGATAAAAGCGAGGATATCACCTTTTATCACCGTGGGTACTGTAACTACCCACGCTAATAGTAGAACGACGGGAGTACCTCCAACCAACCTCGGTAAAACAGTGCTATCTACCCTCGGCGATAATAATTATCGGAACTTAGCGAATTTAGAAACCAGAAATTGCTCTCCTCGCCGCTAATATCTTATTAACCACGGGAATAACTTCAGTAAAATTTATTTTAAAATAAACAAGACCTGCTATTATCACCGTGGGTATTTCCACGGGAATAATATGATGCAGACTGCAAGCAGCAGGGTAGTTTTTGTCTTATTTTATAATTTTGTCAAATACTGCAATATATTTTTAATTAACAACACAATATGAAAGAAGTGAATTATTATAGAATTATTAACGATTGATGAATATAAATGCATAGTCATATAACACAATTGAATAGCCTGATTGATTGCTTTTTGAAATTACATCACACTTGTACCAGTGGTGTCACACTCCAAACCAGGATTTCTGGATTAGGATATGATCAAATCCCTGCCTCGTGTCTAATCATCAATAAACACGCAAGGCTAAACAATATAATAATCAAACAACAGCGGAAGCAATATAATACAAACAAGCAATAGTCATAAAGATCAAATAAACATACATATACACACATCCATACAATCCACCTCAGGATAAAATAAACATGACTAATCAAAAGGGATACATGATCTATTGAGTCCAATATATATAACAAACATTGGACTCGCAAAATCCTAAACAAAAGCCCCTAATCTATATCAAGTGATGTGACCGTCGGGGACAGCTCCTGATGCCTCCTGCTGCGGACCGTCAGACTCTGTACCTGCCCACATCCATAAAAAGGAGGGGATGAGCGAATGATCGCCCAGTATGTGACCCAGTATTATCCCTTCAGGGATCCTCTTAAGTCAAAGCACATTTTAATTCGAAATCTACGTAAAGTCGGTAATTCACTTTTAATGCATATGCTACAGAAATTAAAACCTATCATAGTACTACAAAAGAAAAATATACATATAATAGATGACATGATGTGATTATCCTATTATGCCAAAATGCCAAAGTTCCCAAAATAAAATCTGAGGATCAATATTACACTCAACCGAAGTCCAGTACAATAGGTACTGTGTGTACAAATTGATATAGTAATAGTACGGATAATTTTGTCACCCCGTGCCGTGCCCAGTTCAATCAAATTGAATTTGTATCTCAAAAGTGACATAACACAAGGACTGCGATCAGAGGGGCAAAGATACCCGATGCCTAATGACATCGAGCTTTGCCCCAATTACTTCAACCCGTAGGCTGGTGCACGCTAGCCGATGGTTATATCGAAATTCGTGTAACATCCAAGGACTGCGATCAGAGGAGCAAAGGTACCCGATGCCTAAGGACATCGAGCTTTGCCCCAATTACTTCAACCCGTAGGCTGGTGCACGCTAGCCGATGGTTACGCTTAATTCCATGTGTTTTCCTTCTCTAAGACGATTCATCACCAAACATATAAAATAGGAGAAAACTACAAGCAATGCGTAAGAATAAGTCAATTCGTCTCCTCATGTGCAGAGACGAAACTCCACCATCCGGCCAGATCAATGGGACAAGGGCTCGTGAGCGGCCCATAACAACAAAAATAAAATCTGCCACCGCAACCTCGGCAGCCGTACTAGGCAAGTAGCTCCTAATGTAGGAGGGGATAGCTCCCGAATCGTCTCCGGACTCGTGATCGGTCCGCACAAAATGTAAAATGATCGAAAATGATATACTACCAAGCTCATGCATATAATAATAATAATCCTAGTAAGACCTCTAAGGGATCAAGTGACCCCTCAGCCCAATGACCCACAAACCGTCACGCATCCCATGCCTACGTGACGGAAAGCAGTCATTCGGTCTTCTATCTCACGCTCACCAATGCACATGCTTAACTACGATAATATGTTGTCCTCTACGAGAAGGGGACAACTAGTATCCTAATATATTATTAATTAAATTACACTACTCCTAAGAAAGCATTAAATTTTCAATTTAAAAGGGGTTATGCAAATCCTAATTTACAGTTCAGAAATGATTAAACATGCTCTAATGCAACTACAAAATTTAAAGTACAGATGTCAGGTCAAGTGGTCGACTGGTGAGAGTACGCCACGAAAGAAAAATACAGATATCCCACACCTGATAACTGTAGGGGTAGAAAGAGCTAATAATCTCCGGGACCCACGAAATCCTCGCCTGCTCCTGCACAAGCGTCAGCGGAATCGGTCCACGGATCGAACTCGGTGTAGGTCGGCTGGCCTGTAATTTAGTCGTAACTTAATTAGAGTCTACACTAAGTATTCGTGACCCTTATTACCCCGTTTTGATTTATTTCACTAAGTGTTCGAATCTGCTCAACCGGTTCGATCGATTTTATTCAATTCCGATTGAGCGTAAAATTAGGTCAAGGTTGGTTTAATTTATTCTAAGGAACTTTAAATATTTATAACTTTTAACTTAAGGGTATTACATATTTTACAATAAAAATAAGTAATGTATAACCTACGTAATTTAAATTGATATTATTACTTTTCTATTTAATCACTTGTAAAATAACGTGTTTTTCCTAATTAATTAAGCTACAAATAAATTTTAGATCTTAAGTACGTAATTTATAAGTGTTAACTATTTAGTTAGAATATTTCTAAAGTTTTACGAATTTACACTAATAATTTGTACAAGTCAATAACTTATAAATATAAAATCATACGTGATTATCTACTTATTCTACTCAATGAAATTTGAAATCGAATGATTCGAAAGCGTTAATATGTTGTTAGTTAATTGTCCTTTATTAATTAACAACATATTTTATTTATAAAACGTTTACTTTATTTAAAACTACATTTGACTTAATCTAATATTTGTTTAACATTTAAAAATCCTAACTACTCAACTTTTAATTAATTAAAATCCTAATTAATCCACATGTGTTGAAATATTTTTATTGGGTGTGTTTCGGGATCATACAGGTGTCCATATAGGGTTGTATAGTATCTGTTCAAATTATGTTATGAACTCTCACTGAGGCATCAAGACCCGGACGGTATAATCATTTCCCGAGTTAATTTAAGTTTACATAAGCATCCGGTTTTATTCGGTTACTTTATTAAAACCTAAATTTTAAAAGCCGTCTTTTTATTCCGTCAATCCGAGGCAACATTTATTTTAATTCAAAAGCCCAATTACTTTAATCCATCATAGGGCCGGCCTACTAGAAAAAGAGGCCAAGGCCCCCTTTAAATTCAATATATTAAAGGCCCAAGTCAATTAAAGGCCCAGCAGCATATTAAAGGCCCCATTTAAATTCTATGTCAATTAAAGGCCCAATTCGGTTATTAAAGCCCAGCAGCAATTAAAGGCCCAGCAGATATAAAAATTCCAATAATTTGCATTTAGGTCCCTGAATTAATTTATTTCATACCAAGGCTCAACATTTCTCAATTCAGCCCTCATATTTAAACCTTTTTACAATTTGGTCCCTGTCAATTCTCATTCATTACCAGTGGTAATACTGGGCTAGTACCACTGGTACTAGCATCGTTCAACAGTATAGACAAGGCCGACTACCAAGGGAACAAGGATGGCACAGTAACAAATCGGCAACCAAGCCCCAAATCAACACAGCAACAAATCGAGCAACAATAACAGTACCAGTGATAGCAAATCAGACCCGAAGGTCACAGGTCAAAGGAAATGGCACGAAGGCCACAGATCAGCATCAGCCGCAAGCCACAAGACAAAAACCAAAATTAGGGAGTTTTTAGGGTTACCCGAAGAGTTTGAATCGCACAGATCGAAGGCAAGCAAGCACCAACTTTCGGGTTGTACAAAATCACAGCACCACAGAACAGCAGCACAATCAGCACAGCAAAAATCGCAGCACAAAACCCAATCACAGCACAACAGTAACAGTAAAATCGCAGCACACAATGGAGGAGGTAGGGAGAGTCTGAATCAGCGAAAGAGAGAGAGAGGGAGGGGGGTTTAGCTGCTGGAGTGGGATCGGAGAAAGGGAAGGAGAGAGATAGTGGTGGTCGGAGCAAGTATCACAGAGAGAGAGAGAGTTCTGTTGCCTTCGCTAGAAGAAGGAAGAGAGGGCATGGAGAGATCGGGAAGGAGAAGGAAGAAAAAAGGGGGGTAATTTGAGAGGGGGAGGGGCTTTAAGATTCGTGCCAATTCAAATTAGAAGAGTGAGTCGGCGGAAAACAAAGAAGAAGACAAAATCCAAATGGAGAGGTGGCCTGTGGTCGCCAGGAGGGGAAGGGCCAGATCACCAAAATCCAAAGTTTTGATTTCCCAGGATTTTAAATTTCAAAATTCGCGTAGTCGTTCGTGTAACGAGTGGTTTGTTCAGTTTATTCAATTTCGTTTTCTATGAATTGATCAGAACCATTGTTACCATAAATATGCGTCTACATTTGTTTAATTATTTTATTCGCCTAAATTAATTTAAGAAAATAAATTATCAAGTTTAAAATTTTAAAACTGAAATCCTAATTAATTCAATTGATCTATTTAATCGAGAGGTAACAAAATTATCTACCGTTTAATTGACTTTTATTTAACCTATTTAGTTAATTTAAACTTTTAATTAGCTGAAATTTTTAATCGTTAGGTTAATTAATTAATTCAATTATATGGATTATAACAAGTGGTACCAAAAGTTGAAAAACAGCAATGTTAATTTCCTTTTTTAGATATTCATCTTTGAAGTGTGAGGATCCACACAAATATAACTCTATCAAGTGTCATACCAAAATTAAAATAACAACTCACAATAGTCATAAAGCATTTTAACAAAGACCTCCCTTAACTTAGTTTTTTATTGTTAAAGGGGCTAGTTGTCAATAAATACAAACAAAAAGAACTAGCAGCAATGTCATAAGCGATATCCAGGGATTGCCCAAATTAAAGAAATCTATTGTTTATGTTAATAAGTATAATATAATGTTTGCAACATATTATAGTATTATACTGTCCTTGAGAAAAAATACGCAGAAACCCTCTTGGAAGTAAAATTTACCAAAAACCCCCTGAGTTATTAAATATACCACTGTCATCCCCTTTAGCCTGGTTGGAACTGCTTATATAGCATTTTTCACATAAAAATAAATGTAGATATTGAAATGCAGTACACAAGAACTGCAATATAACATTTTAAAACAGTGTTTGGTGTGGTGATCCAAATTCAGAAGATTAATATTATAAAATATTAACAATGGCCGTTATCATTTGCAAATAAACATAACAATATGTTGGCAAGAGCTCAAATCCACTAGAACAATTTTCAAGTGGTTCACCGCCAAATAGAAGTTTTGAACCAGGAATTTGAGCAGTTTGTTAATATGATCCCCTCATCCACCATTGCATATGTTGTTACCTAACAAATTCAACACACATACAAAAGAAAAGAAGATAAAAAGTAATTAGCTTCAAATTTTTAGAAAGTAATGAATGTAACAATTTGTCTCTTTGTACAAGGCCTATTATGTTTTTTGAAGTTCATTAATTGCCAATTTAATCAAGCACTGAAATATCAGAGTCATTAAAGCACTAGTATCAATAAATACTTTATCATAGAGAAAGAGAAAGGATAAGAATAAACTCTGAATTCAAGTTAAAGAAGAAATCAAGTGCACATTTCCAAATTCCAAACATCAACAATCACAACACAATTTTATACCAGTAAGTGAGAAGGGATGATAGCAGTGTTCATGACAGTCGGGTTCAAACCCAATAAGGAAAAAAAAAAAAAGAGTGATAAGGATCCATTTTTTAACTCATTTTTTACTTCTAGTTGTCAGGTCAGGTGATATTTCCATCTGTATGTATATGTATGTATGAGTAATATATATAATTTTGAATATAGATAAAACATATACTTGCTGAAATTTATATAAAATCTATATTTATGTAATTTGACAAATACTATCCCTGATGAATAGTGACAGTAGCCCAAATAGAGCAAATGTCACACTGATACATGTTTATAGAAAGGTACCAAAGGATCTCATGTCAGGGCATCAAGCAAAAGAATATCTTAGAACAACATAACTGAGCCTAAGAAGCGTAATTCACTGATAGTACTGACGGGTGCTAATGAGGATTACACTTAACAACACATCAGCAGTAAATTAAAAGATCGGTACAGGCAGTACCAACAAGTAATAGGAGTTTAAAAATACGCTTTTTTATTGAAACAACCAGAAAATGATTATAATTCTGGTCTAGAAAAGATCATGCATAACAGTAACAGAAAATGACCTAAACTTTAAACATGCATCTGAACCCAACTATTTTTTTGTTTAGTAAACTGAACCCAAATATTGAAATATGCAATATTCATTTTCAACAAAAAGGCAATATTTTATTTGAGAAATAAGGAGCATATAACAATTGATTTGTGAAATAATACAACTATGAATGTGTCATGTGTCAGAATTGCAATCTTGAAACAACTCTACACTTATTCTTCGAGTGTCAGTATGCGTTACAAGTTTGGTCGTGGGCAAAAATATGCAAGGGAGTTTGATGGTTCGATAGTGTAAACTGTAAGATGTTCTCTTGACAGCTGCTGTCAAGTTTCTCAAAAAGAAAATAAAAATGATGAATGTACATACCAGTCATCTTCTCCATCATCTTGCTCTAATGGATTGACACTTTCTTCATTATTAGATGCGTGTTGTTGTCCGCTCTCATACCCGCAGTGATCATCAGATTCTGGGTCCGCTCTCATACATGCTAACCCGAAGGGCTCATATGCTTGAAGTCTCAATCTATGTTTAATCTCAACAAGCCCATAGTGCTCATCAAGTGTCCGTCAATGATATATTACCTAGAATTAAAATATTCATGTTAATGATACTACTGGTATGTATGGAAACCAGTAGCATGCAGGTACCGGTTCTGGTATGTGTCAGAAACAATAACAGTGCTATTAACACGTAGCTTATGATAATTTTGTTATTCCAATTATAACAGGATCTTCATTATTTATTGTTTAAAAACCAGTCTAGATTATTTTTGTATAGTTTAAGCAAATAACTGTTCTTTCATTGTTGCACATACATGGACTGATACAAATTGCCAATCTTCTTTGTATAAATGTAGTTCGTTTGTTTTCATAACCATAAAATCTATCATTTAGAAAATATACTAAGAAAATAAGTATTTAATAGGAACTGTTCACTCTAAATTCAAAAGCTCACAAACGAACTGAGACATAATTTTTTTCATTGCCTAGAATAATTCCTTGAGCACCCCTTGATCAGAAATTGATGAGCTTGCAAATTTTTCTTCCATGAATAAATATAGGTACAATCTAAAAACAGTTTGCATCAGAAATAGTGAAAATCCTCAATCTTCAATTCATCGAACACCTTGTGTGCATGTAAGTTATGAATAATATGAACAATTAGATTAAACAAAATCAGAGACAACCAGAGAGAGAGAGCGCGCATACCATGAATAGAGAGACTGGAGAGGCGTTGGAGTCGGATCGAGGGGGAGGCGGACTTCTCTAATAAGCTGATAACGGTCCTCTACGTGGCAGTGCAACCCCAACTCTCAGGTCGATCACTGGTAAGCCCTCCTAATTGAGTGAAAAATGTGAGATCAAGTAGATGCACGGTTTCGATTTGGGCCACCTTGCTTTGGGTGCGGTGTTCGGCGAGTGAGAGAGAGAGAGGGAGACAGAAGCGATTTGGGCCACCTTGCTTTGGGTGCGGTGTTCGGCGAGTGAGAGAGAGAGAGGGAGACAGAAGCGAGAGAGGGAGATAGTGTTTGGATTTGGACCGATGAATCCAATTAGGAGGGAATGAAAAATATCAGGCGGGAGAATGAATTGCTTTTAGGAACTCTTTGATGAAATTCTCCAAAGAGTAGGTTGGACAGAATTGCCATGAGCTCTCTGTATCACAGGGAAATCTCACTGCATCACATTTTACTTAGATATGCCTACTCACAAATTGATATCATCTGAGGTAACGTAATTTCTTCATGTTAGATCGGGGCGTTAGTACAGATTTTGCACGAATATTGAAGGATCCATTGCATTTCACCTGGGTGGATTTAAAAAGAAATATTAAGTTACCTCAGAGAATATGGACTCCCACCCACAACCTCTAAAATGGACACCTCCTTTGAAATCAAGACTATCCATTCCCCATCCGACGGCTATAATTTACAAATCTACAATTTAGATAATAATTGTACATCAATTAATATGAAAATAATTCCAAAATAAATATTTTCTACTTTTTTCATCTTATATGGCCAAATAATACTTATGAATGTCAATTTTATATAATTTCATCATTGTTTGCCGCTTAAAATTGAGACAATAATTTTGGACCGTTCATTTTTACGTTATCAATCAACGGTTGATATGCAATGAAATGATCAAGAGAAAAATCTGAACATAAATAACACAAAATTTCTCGAGTTTGGTTATGTCTAAGCTTCGATCCAACGTAGAGTGTTTATAGCCTTTCGATGTTTCAATATTCCGTCGACTTGATGGATATGTAAATGAAAATAAAATTTCATCGAACTTTGCTACAATAAAATAAATGCAATGATATTTAATTTCAACGGTTCTGATCGACCAACGGACGATATATTTCCGCGTGTCTTCATTAACTTACAAAACAAGAGTTTATGATTCACCTACATAAAACATAAACTCTTGTTTTGTGAGTTAATGAAGAGACGCAAGAATATATCGTCTGTTGGTCGATCGGAACCATTGAAATTAAATATCATTGCATTAATTTTATTGTAGCAAAGTTTGATGAAATTTTATTTTCATTTACATATCCATCAAGTCGACGGAATATTGAAACATCGAAAGGCTATAAACACTCTACGTTAGATCGAAGCTTAGACATAACTAAACTCGAAATTTTTTGTGTTATTTATGTTTAGATTTTTCTCTTGATCATTTCAAACCAAATTCGGAATCATTTCATTATAGATCAACCATCGATCGCTCGTGTTAAAATGAACGGTCCACAAATACTGACACACGTTGAAGAGGCAAATAATAATGAAATTCTATAAAATTGACAATTACAATTGGATACTAATAAATGTTATAGAAATTAAATTTAAATAAATAATCATAATTATTAAAGATATTATAAATTTTAGATACTAATAAATTACCTTTAAATGAACAATTACAATTAATTTCACCTCCCTCTCAATTTTCCCTCACAGTTGTTTGGAATTTGGGACGATTTTGTTTGCAAGGCAGTTTTAATTTTACACAGCGCACGGTCTATATAATTTAATGAGCGTCGAATATTTTAACACACTGCATAAAGCTAAAACTGCTGTGTTAAAATCTGTACTTCAGAAACTTTTTGTTTCCCCATCGCACCCAGGGAGATTTAGGCGCCTGCCATCTCTCTTGTACTCATTTTCGCACCTCTCTTTTAGGTCACAATTTCGCTTCCCTCCTAAATTTTCATTTCCCTCCTATTTTGTCCGCTATTTCCCTCTTCTCTTCCAAAAATTCCAAATGGCGCCGTCGCTCTCTTCAGCACCCATCTCTCTCTCAAAAAAATAAAAGAACCCTAGATCTACAATGGAAGGAAGAGGAAAGGCGATCGGCGTGAACAAGGTCACAAAGGCCACCTCCAGGAGCAACTAGGCGGGGCTACAATTGCCCGTAGGTCGGATTGCACGATTTCTGAAGACTGAGAAGTACGCTGAGCGCATCGGTGTTGGCGCGCCTGTCTATCTCGCCGCTGTTGTTGAGTATCTTGCTGCTATCCAAAGGTAGAGTAAATTCTGAGTTATAGTTTGTATTTGGAGATAAAAAATCAATTTCCACAGCTAGTTGCAATGAATTGGTAAATTTGATCAAAATGGATTTAGATACTTGTTGGATTTGGGAATTAATAGAATTAAAATTGCGATGAGGTCTGGTCAGGAGAAATTATTCTGATAAGCATGTTTTCTACCATTAATAAAATTAGATCTTACTTGACCAGCTGAAGAATATTTTACAAGCAGATCGATGATTGATGTGAAGGAACTAAAGGAGAACCTGTTAGTTTTATTTATTATGTGGCCTATGTTATAGTTGTGCACCAATTTCATTTACAGAAATTAATGAAAAGGCATGAGTAATTTTTGATGGAAAAATTCAGATTGCTATTTATTAAATATATTGGTCCCAAAGGTTGCCTCAGAGTTATAAAAAGACCTCTTCTCTTATTTGGACAGATGCAATATACTAAAAAATTTTCGTCCATAAAATTAATAAGAGAAATAAGAAGAAAAACGCATAAGGTCTCCATCATTACGTCTGAGGAAAACCGTTGATGATCAGTATTTACGCTTCCGCCTAAAGATGTCTTCAATTCAGAACTGTAAGATTTAAATTCATTTGCTATTTTATTTTGGATTTACGGATTCTGGATTACGTGTTTCTAATTGTAAAATCACGTCATGTTTTATAATATCTATCATTTGGTATCAGAGCCACCGTAAATTCATATAAGATGCAATAATTTTTTTTTTTCGTATAAATATTATGAACGACGAATTTAAACTGACAAATTCATTTTGGATGAATTTTGGATTAATCCGAGAGTAAAAAAAAAAAAAAAATTTTTTTTTGGGATTAATTACTATTTAATCGGAGAATTATTAATTTTGTTTTTTAAAAATTCTTTGGTTCATATAAATTTTGAGAATTATTAATTTTATGAATTTATTATTCTTGAAACAATTCTTCATTATTCTCTATTATTAAAATTCATGGGAGATGCAAAAGTTGGAGACCTTTAACCTCCCAAGAGGCCTCACATGCACATCTCTACTTTTTGCTATATTGGATCTGATGCAACTTATGATGAACAAAACTTCGGTCCAACCTCGATGACAGCCATGCGTTTTGGCAAAAGTGGCCGAACTTGCTGAATTTCGCCCAAAAGTTGATTGTATGGCTAATGAAGAGGAAGGACCGAACTATGTGTTATATGTGTTGTATTGGATCTAGACTATATGTTATATGATAGGATAAAGATGGGATTGCATGTACAAAAACCTATATGTGTATATATGTTGCACAGTATATAATTTTCGGCCATTTTTGATCTAATTAATTTTCTGTTGAAGAAATTTATTATATATATTTCATATAAATAATTTTAGACATTATTATTTAACGTTATTATTATGATAAAATTAATTTTGTGATTTAAGTCACAATTATGTTATACATTTAATAAATTATGACGGTTAATTTTACCAACTTTAATTGCCATTATGATTTATTAAATGAATTTATTTGTTTTAATTTGTTTCTGCCCAACGGTGATACAAATTAATTTTAATAAAATTACGTTTTCTTCATGTAATAAATTATAAAGGTTAATTTTACCAACTTTAATTGCCATTATGATTTATTAAATGAATTTCTTTATTTTAGCAATTCAATTTATTTCTGCCCAACGGTGATATAAATTGAATTTTATGCAACAATTGTTATGATAGAACTGAAATATAATTTGGCGTTTTATTATTTATTTCAGTATAATTATTGTTAGTCCCTCTATATACAGTTGATTTAATGATTTTATGTTATTTGTGGATTTATTTTTGATAATAGTAAGCATTTTTTTTTCTGAATCTAATGCAGCATTGAATAATGTTCATGCTCAAATCTCTGGAATAATACCATTGAACGGAACTAATTTTTCAACTTGGAAAGAGCAAATTGAGATTTGTCTTGGTGTTCTGGATATTGACCAGGCATTACGAGTGGACAAACCTGCTATTACAGATAAAAGTACTGATGATGATAAAAATAATTTAGAAAAATGGGAGCGCTCAAACCGCATGTCTCTCATGATTATGAAAAGTACTATTACATCTGCTATAAGAGGAGGCATTCCTGAGAAGGATAATGCAAATACTGTATTCACTGCTAAACAGTATTTGGCTTCTGTTGAAGAGCAGTTTAAAAGTACTTCTAAGGCTAATGCAAGTACTCTCATAATGAAAATGCTCACCACCAAGTATAACGGGACAAGCGGTGTACGTGAACATATCATGATGATGAATGATATGGCCGCAAAATTAAACGGCATGGATATGGCAATTTCTGAAGGCTTTTTAGTTCATTTCATTATGACTTCTCTTCCTGCACAATTTGGTCCTTTCAAGATCAATTATAATACGCAGAAAGAAAAGTGGAAAATGAGCGAATTAATTGCCATGTGTGTTGAAGAAGAAGAAAGGATTAAGGCTGAGAAACCTGATTATGCACATATTGCTGTTCAAAGTCCAAAACCAAAAATGAAAGACAATGGTAAAGGTAAAAATAAAGTGAATTCGGCTACTGGAATTAACAAGGCAAGTACATCTGGTACAAAACCCGTGCATGCTCCTAAGTGTCACCACTGTAAGAAACGTGGACACATGAGGAAGGACTGTGTGAAGTTTAAAGATTGGCTCGCTAAAAAGGGTAATGAATTAAATTTCATGAT
Organism: Carex parvula; assembly: GCA_025461045.1. Lineage (NCBI taxonomy): Eukaryota > Viridiplantae > Streptophyta > Magnoliopsida > Poales > Cyperaceae > Carex > Carex parvula. The sequence continues at coordinate 57,434 of JAJGRW010003494.1, forward strand.
TTGTGAAACCTTTTTAGTTGATGTTCCCTTAAATACGTGGTGGGTTGACACTGGTGCCTCTGTGCACATTACGAACTCATTGCAGGGATTCCAATCCGTGAGGATGCTTCAAAGGGGGAAAGGAAACACAAGTTGCTAACGGATTAGAGGCTGAAGTCGAGCTGTTGGAACTCTTCGTTTGGTTTTGAAGAGTGGTTTTATTCTTGATTTACATGATGTAGTTTATATTCCTAGTGTGATTAGGAATTTAATTTCTGTTTCTAGACTTGATGAGTATGATTTTATGTTTCAGTTTGGAAATAATGAGTTGAAACTATATCATAACTCTAAGTTTGTTGGTTCTGGATTATTATGTGATAATCTATATAAATTATGTTTGGATTCTTCCTTTTGTGAATCTCTATTATCTATGAATATTACTAGTGTTAATCATAAACGTGGAGTCAAGAGAAATTGTGATGTTGGAAATTCTTCCAAATTATGGCATTGCAGGTTGGGTCATATTTCAAGAGATAGAATGCAATGTCTCATTAGAAATGAAATTCTCCCGGCATTAGTTTTTTCTGATTTCGACAACTGCGTAGAATGTGTTAAAGGAAAATTTGTCAAGGGAAATAAGAAAGGAGCCACTCGAAGTGGGGGACTATTAGAAATTATTCATACTAATGTATGTGGTCCTTTTCCTACTCCGGGTATTAATGGGCATAAATCATTTATTACTTTCATTGACGATTATTCTCGCTATGGTTATGTGTATCTGATTAACGAAAAATCTGAAGCACTAGATAAATTCAAAATTTAAGGCTGAAGTTGAAAATCAACATAACTTTAAAATTAAAGTAGTTCGATTAGATAGAGGCGGTGAATATTATGGTAGACACACTGACCTTGGTCAAAGTCCAGGCCCGTTCGCTTTATTTCTTCAAGAAAATGGTATTGTTCATCAGTACTCAATGCCGGGAGATCCTCGACAAAATGGAGTTGCTGAAAGACGTAACCGTACACTAATGGATATGGTACGGAGTATGATATGCAATACCACATTGCCGGATTTTTTGTGGACAGAAGCTTTAAAAACAGCCACACATATTTTAAATCGAGTTCCTAGTAAGTCTGTTCCAAAAACACCTTATGAACTGTGGACTGGCAGAAAATCACAATTAGGGTACTTGCGTGTGTGGGGTTGTTCTGCTGAAGCAAAGGTCTATAATCCGCAACTAAAGAAACTTGATTCCAGAACCATTAGTTGTTATTTTATTGGTTATCCAGAGAGGTCCAAAGGTTTCAGATTTTATTGCCCATCACATACCACTAGAATAGTAGAGACTAGACATGCTGTATTTTATGAAAATGGCAACATAAGTGGGAGTAATGTAAATAGAACTGTAAACCTCGAGGAAAATCGTATTTATGTTCCAATTTCGATAATTCGAGAGGTTACAAATTCTATACCTCATGTGCAAGAGACTAATGAAGAAACTCATGTTCATGATATTTCTAATATTGATGAAACTCCTATTCTGCCACAAGAACCCTTACGTAGATCGCAAAGAGAGAGAAGATCTGCCATACCTGATGATTATATCGTATACCTTACTGAAGAAGGATGTGATATAGGTCATGGAGAAGATCCTAACTCATTCAAGCAAGCAATTATGAGCGATAAATCATCTCAATGGCTAGAAGCCATGAATGACGAAATGAAATCAATGGAAATTAACGAAGTTTGGGATCTTGTTGAGTTACCTGTCGGGGTTAAGCCTGTAGGTTGTAAATGGGTCTATAAAACAAAAACAGACTCAAAAGGTAACATTGACAGATTTAAGGCCAGATTAGTCGCTAAAGGGTTTACGCAACAAGAAGGTGTACATTTTGATAATACATTTTCTCCTGTCTCAAAGAAAGATTCATTAAGAATTATTTTAGCTCTTGTAGCTCATTATGATTTAGAACTACATCAAATGGATGTGAAAACTGCATTTCTTAATGGTAACTTGCATGAAGAAATTTTTATGAAACAACCTGAAGGGTTTGTTGTACAAGGCAAGGAACATATGGCATGTCGGTTAAAACGTTCAATATATGGGTTAAAACAAGCTTCACGACAGTGGTATCTCAAGTTTGATGAGGTCATAACCGAATTTGGATTTAAAGAAAATACAATAGATCAATGCATATATCTCAAGGTTAGTGGGAGTAAATTTATCTTTCTCGTTTTGTACGTGGATGATATTTTATTAGCAAGCAGTGATTTAGACATGTTATATGAGACAAAACGTTTTCTATCAACTAAGTTTGAAATGAAAGATCTTGGTGAAGCCTCTTATGTTATAGGAATTGAAATTTACCGAGATAGGTCTCGTGGGATCTTAGGTTTATCCCAAAAAGCATATATTGAGAAAGTGCTTAAAAGATATAACATGCACAATTGCTCCCCTAGTGTTGCTCCTATTGTCAAGGGTGACAAATTCAGCAAGTTTCAATGTCCTAAAAATGAAATAGAACGTGCTCAAATGAAGCAAATTCCATACGCTTCGGTAGTAGGGAGTCTAATGTATGCTCAAGTTTGTACACGTCCTGATATTGCATTTGCAGTTGGTATGCTTGGCCGATATCAAACTGATCCAGGAATGGAACATTGGAAAGCTGCCAAGAAAGTTTTACGCTATTTGCAAGGGACAAAAGATAATATGCTTACTTACAAGAAATCAAATAACCTTGAAGTTATTGGTTATTCTGATTCAGATTTTTCTGGATGTGTCGACAGTAAGAAATCCACATCAGGTTACATATTTATGCTTGCAGGGGGACCAATTTCATGGAAGAGTGCTAAGCAGTCTTTAAGGGCATCTTCCACTATGCAAGCAGAATTTGTGGCGTGTTTTCATGCTACTGGTCAAGCAGTTTGGTTGAAGAATTTTATACCAGGACTTCAAGTAATTGACAGTATTGCGAGGCCACTCACCTTATTTTGTGATAACGAGGCTGCTGTTTTCTTCTCTAAGAATAACAAATCAAGTGGTGCGTCTAAGTGGATTGACATCAAATATCTTGTTGTTAGAGACAAAGTCAAAGATGGTACTATTGTGATACAACATATTAATACAAGAGCGATGTTAGCTGATTCTCTAACAAAGGCGCTACCACCCACTCTTTACAAAGAGCATGTTGCCGGCATGGGTTTGGTTGATGTATTATAATTTTATTGTTGTAAACTATATATATATATATATTATGTTATGTACTGAACTTTTATTTGTGTATTGACTTTGAATTTATAAAGTTTGCTTATTTATTATGATGCGCATAATTTATTTTAATCTAAGCAAATTATTTATGAGGACCGAACGAATATTATCAACCATCGTTGGAAAGAGTACCAAATCTATAATTAATGGGGATCAAATAACGACATTTGTTATTTTGATTACATTAGTTTGGTTTGGTATTTCTAACTGAACAGGTTTACGTTAATGAAAATTATATTGGCCAATTTTTTGCATGTGTACTTTATTATGTTATAACATTACGGCCAAGTGGGAGAATGTTAGTTTTATTTATTATGTGGCCTATGTTATAGTTGTGCACCAATTTCATTTACAGAAATTAATGAAAAGGCATGAGTAATTTTTGATGGAAAAATTCAGATTGCTATTTATTAAATATATTGGTCCCAAAGGTTGCCTCAGAGTTATAAAAAGACCTCTTCTCTTATTTGGACAGATGCAATATACTAAAAAATTTTCGTCCATAAAATTAATAAGAGAAATAAGAAGAAAAACGCATAAGGTCTCCATCATTACGTCTGAGGAAAACCGTTGATGATCAGTATTTACGCTTCCGCCTAAAGATGTCTTCAATTCAGAACTGTAAGATTTAAATTCATTTGCTATTTTATTTTGGATTTACGGATTCTGGATTACAGTGTTTCTAATTGTAAAATCACGTCATGTTTTATAATATCTATCAGAACCACCTAGATTTTGCTTTGTTATTAGAAAATGATGGTAATAGGCCACCTCATTTTTCAAAATTGAATTATACAAGGATCCCTGTGCAAGATCTCCAAGTTGACTCATACATCCTAGTCAGGGCCAGTGAGGTTCGTAAGCATTATATCTTATGTATGAGAAAACTCAAGGCAACTTGATTTTTTATTGTTTTTGAACAACTTGGTAATTTTACCATCACTCTTTAACACGTTGCGGGAAGGTGTTATGAATTGCTTACATATTTGATCCTCGTGCTAATCATATTTTCTTTTTACCATTTTAAAATAGATTAACATGTTGGTTTTGTTTGCAAAGAATTCAATTTACTGAGTTTACTTCACATAAATTACAACTTGCGATGGTTCCTTGATTAGTTCCTGTGCAAGTAAGGTGATAATCTTGAAATTCTAGACAATTTCTTTTTCTTTTAAGAGACGCATCAATCAAAATAAATAATTAAACATATTTGTTAATTTCTCAAGGGGATTTTGCTGAAAGGAGGGCATGTGCTAGATGCCCTTGCTTCGTGTCAGTCCATTGCATTTGATAAAACCGGAACTCTAACAACCGGGGAAACTCATGTTCAAAGCAATAGAACCTATTCATGGCCACTCCACTGTTAAATCAAGTACATTGCTTCCCAGTGTAAATCCACTGATGAATAAGGATTAAGGAAGCTGCAAAGGCATCAGGGTATGGTAGTTAGAATTACTAAAAAGAGAAGGATGTGAATCTCTTAATGTAGTTCACCTTTCTTAAAACAGTTGTAGTTTCTGTTCTTTTCCCTTTTAAATCTCTTTAGCTTGCAACTGCATTTTAGTTAAATAACAATTAAGCATTAAGTAAAAAGAAAAAAAATACTGTAATATGAAGAGTTTGTTTGCAAGTTTGCACATTTCTTATGTCAGTTCTTTCTACCACATATTTCATACCACAACTCCTAATAATTATTAATTCCTTGTCAGGTTAAAGATCTTGGAAAGGATGTGAGATATGATGAGCTCTACCTACACATCAAACTACCTAGAGAAGGTTAGTCAAGGTAATGGGTGTACAAATTAGTAAGAGATGGTGGAACATGTACGATTGGAAAATACCCACTTGTTTCTTTCATTTCTATTTCATTTTTACGATTGGGAACTATCTGGTAAATTGACCTTTTCTAAGTTATTTCTCTTTCTCTGTGTTGTTTGAAATTGAACGATCAGGCCTTGAATTGAATTGTTGGTAAATTTTGACTGTGGTTAGACTTTTGCTTGTGAATTGAATTGTGGAATCGAGCCTTGAATTGCTTGATCTTTCTCTTAATTTCACCAACAACTTTTCTTTAGTTGGAATTAAGTTTTGCTTGATCTTCAGGCCTTGAACGATTATTCGGATTTGGTTCCAGGAGTGCCACTTTCAGGTATAGAGATTGCTCTTAATTCCAAGAATTTGAATATTCTGAGGTGTTTTCCATGATGGTTATGGTAGGATAGTTGCATGAAGTCAATTTCCTAGTCTATCCCCTAAAAAAAGGTAAAAGAAAAGACAACAAAAATAGGAAAAATAAGAAAGCACTACTAAAAAAAATGAACTCTTATTATGGTAAGCTGAATGTACCATAACTTTTGGTACTTTTTTATTAGCTGCCAATGCCAGTACCAGTACTGTCGGCCGATTTTGGCACAAAAACTTCATATTTTTTTGTTTGATTAATTGCTTGATAAAATTTACTCAGAGCCCGCTGATGTTTGACTAATATGAATTGTGATAGAAAACATAGGCGTTTTCAAAGTAATGAAATTGCATTTTAAGTCTTATACAAACTACTAAAATGATACAAATAGATGCTTCATTTGTGATCATGTGCCTTTTTTCTTGTAGTGCAAGCTGTAAAACTATGCAGAGAGAATATAATAAAACATGTGATGGTGACTTTTTGACCTTGGGTATTACAAGTTCTCTTCCCTGTTCAAAACAGCTTCCTGTTGAACGGGCCCCATCAGCACATCTACACAGAGAAAACAGGATGTTTTCTTATACTGTAAGTGGTAGAAATAATGCTTTCTACTTACTTTGTTTGTATGCTATTTTTGGTTTTGATCACAATTAAAAACTATACCATTATTAGAGACTGGACACTCAAGTTTTATCATATTAGATCAAACTTTTGAAATTTTGATAATGGGTCTAATGAGGACAATTGCCATATTTATAGGAGGATGTATGAAACTTTTGCTTCCTGTAAGGGTTCATTGAAATAAATAAATAAAATGAACTATAGTACTTGCTTGATGACCAATAACA
>JAJGRW010003495.1:0-28032 GCA_025461045.1 Carex parvula
CGCTTTCACATGTTACCGAATCAATAAAATAGAACCAGAAAGAAAAATAATTGACTTATTTGTTAGGAGTTGGTACTTGCACAAAAATAAAAGCAAATACTTTACTAAGAACAATATTTCCATACTTTATAGAGGGGGTTCAAGTGTTTTTATTTTTTTTTCTATCTTCATCATGTTTTCTTACTTTTTATTTTTCTAATAATAAAACATTAAAAATAATTTCAAAAGAAAACAATTAATATGTAATTTATTTTTATTTTCTCAACACATAAATAAAAATTATCACTTTTTAATTTTATTTTTATGTGAATTAATAAATTAAAAAAAAATTTACTAAAAAATTATTCACAACAGTGTATTTTTACAAGCTCTTAATACCAATGAGAAAATAATCACAATAATATGATCTTTTACATCACCAAATTATTCACATTAATTGGTGTATTTGGTTTTCCTTAGAGAAACCCTTTTTAGCACATGACATTGGAGATGGAAAGTGAGTAGGGGTGTTCATCAGTTTGGTTCAGTTGAAACCGAATCGAACTAGGCAAATTAAAGTTATAATTCAGTTTCTAATAGAACCGAACCAAACCGATTTAGCATTGCAACTGAACTGAACCGAACCAAAGTTTTATTTCGGTTTGTTTAGTTTGTTCGGTTCAAACCAAAATATATTAATTCTTTTATTTAAAGCAATTGATTTATAATAACCGAAGTATATTAGAAATAAATCGGGGTATTAAGAAATAAACCGAGATATTAAGAAATAAACCGAAGTATTTAAAGCAATTGATTAAGAAATAAATCGGAACGGTCCGGACCAAATTCATAATATATAAAAGTTCAGTCAGTTCGATTATTTCGGTTTTGAAATTTCCAAACCGAAACGAACTGAAATTATAATTCGATTTTAAAAAGAAAATCGAACCGAATCATTAAACCGAAACAACCGAACTGTTTGATCCAAACTAATTCAGTTCGGTTTAAAACCGACTAAACGGGACCCAATGAACACCCCTAAAAGTGGGTATTTCGGTTCATTTGAGTAGTTGAAAACAAAATACTCGTGACGACAAGGACTTACCACCCTTCACCAGGCAATCATTGATTGAAATTCGCTTGAAAACATGTCGGTGTAATTCATGTTAAAACAATCATTTGAAGCGAAAATTCCGCATGCGATGTGCAAATCTTCCACCGATGTGTAATTTTTTTTTTTAAATCTTGACAGCAGCTGTCAAGTGTAACAGGTTCGTAATTCATGTTAAAACAATCATTTGAAGCGAAAATTCCGCATGCGATGTGCAAATCTTCCACCGATGCGTAATTTTTTTTTTTTAAATCTTGACAGCAGCTGTCAAGTGTAACAGGTTCGTAATTCATGTTAAAAATGTCAAGTGTAACAGGATCAGTACATGACTAGCACTGCAATTCTTCCGAATTGGCATCCTCTGAGATATCTCAAACTCAAAATCTCAACCATTCAAATACATTATGCATGAATCTCAAAGCACAAAAAATAAAAGTACTAGCCCCTGCGCTGAGGGGTGGAACTAGAAAAATTAAATAGAGGAGGCTAAATTATAAAATGCATAATATGTAATGCGGTCATTAGAAATTGAACTCAAAATCTTCAAAACATCAAATAAATCTCTAACCACTAGATTACAAACACAAATTTGTTTTTATACTAGGAGGCCAAGATATATACAAAATAAATAAAAAATAAAAAATTCAATTAAATTTCATTATACATAATTAAAAAATTTAAATCATAAAGATAGCTTAGTCAAGCCTTAGATCCGCCCCTACGTGTGTTATCCCCGAATAAGCACAATACACGTCAGTCATACAAAAATTGAGATATCTCAGAGGATACGCACTCACTTCTTCCAAGACATTGCTTGCTCACCTGAAAAAACAATGAAAGGTAACTGTTTAAGAAATTAAATATAGAAATAAACAATAGCCACATAACAGAAAAGCAAAAAAAAAAAAAAAAAAAAAAAACAGTAAAGGAGAGTACTATATCATTGATTTGAATTTTAGTTATAAAATTCAAAATACAAATCCCGGTAGGTGAAACGCTAAAATTTGAATCTAAAAGAATTGCAAACAAAGTTTTAACTAGTCTTAATTAGAGTTATCTCCAACTCTTAGTTAAGTCAGTTATGTCGTGCATGTTTTATTTCAACATATAATTTAATAAATATTGCATTTATGTTTAATTTAGACTTTAGGGTTAATTTAGGATAAGTAAATAGGGATTTGTGAACACTTTTAAAGAAAATAATTTAGACGATTTTGTTGAGTCGAATCTTAAAATGAATTTAAACCTAAAATGTATTATGCTTAAATGATTTTTAAGTTAAATAAATTTAGGCTAATAGAAATTTGATTGAAAAAGGGCATTTTGTTGTAACTTTGTTGTAACTCAAAATTGTTGTAACTTGATCCCTCCTCTTTTTAGATATGTATATGAAAATTATGTGTATTAATTCATGGTATATGCAACACCAAATTTTCCTAAACAACCAAAACTTCGTCTTTTGAAAGAGAAATCGCTCCATATTTCTTAATTTTTTATCTTTTAATAATACTAATAAATTTAAAACTAATATGTCAAAAAAATTTCTTTTGAATGTTACCTATATTGTTTGGTCAACAGTAAATTAAAAATTATCACTTTTTAAGTTTTGTTTTTATGTGAATCATTAAGTTAAAAAAATTAATTAACATAATTTATCCACACCAGTGTATTTTTTGAAAGGGCTTAATACCAATCACAATGAAGTTGACATGACATAATCTTTTGCATGCACATAGAGACAACGATATAAATTATATTTAACAGTTTTATTTTGACATTTCAGTTTTAAATTTTTAATTATTAAAGTATTATAATTAATGAATGCATAATGGACATAGAAAAAATGAATGCATTTAAATCCTCCTCTTGTGATAATCTCATGATGTAGAAAACAATAACAACAATAACAATATATAAAATCTCGAGCTGTTCTATATGGACAAAATCAAAAGAGTGAGTCTATGGTACTATGCATAGCACGGATTGGTCCGTACTACGGATCAATATTTTCGTTTTCAAAATTCTAACGGTCGATCCGAACCGTTCAACATGATTTCCATATGAAAATATACTTGTGGGCTAAATTTTTTATTTTTTAGAATTTTTTACTATTTTTTTAAATAGGTAGAAAATCACTATTTTTGGATGGTCCAGAATTTTCAGATCAAGTGATTTTCTACCTATCTTAAAATATAGTAAACAAATTCGAAAAAATATAAAATTTAGTTTGCAAGTACATATTCATGTGGAGATCACGTTGAACGGTTCGGATCGACCATTAGAATTTTCAAAATGAAAATATGGCTCCGTAGTACGGACTAATCCGTGCTATGCATAGTACCATAGACTCACTCAAATCAAAATATCTATTGTATGATAGAGTTAGTTATCTTAAAAATAAAAAATAAAATAAAATTTCGGCTGAAATTAAACTCTATAAGAAAACTGCGAATTAGCAGTTTTCTTGTAGTTGATGTTCGGTTTCAGGTTGAAGATTAAGTTAAATGATTTATACTTTATAGAACTCGAATTTCCCAAATTTTTGCTATATATAATTCCTCCTTGTAACCAAATTGATTTGTCTTTTTTCTTAGTAATATGATATCATGGAAGATGAGAGATGTCATTTGAAGAGTTTCTGGCATTTTTGTATCAAGATTGTTTGGTAGTGATCTAATATCGCTCTCTTATAATTGCGACTGTAGCTTGTATTATATATATATTGTTGAGATAAATTCAAGGTTGCACCACACAAATATTTTAAAGGGTAATTTCGTCGAACATTTTGTATGCGTATATCAATACTCAAATAAATAGAGAGATATGAAAGTCACACAAGAAATCGAGACATCAAGTAAGCCAGTACAAGAAATAAGAGAAGACACAAGATTTACATGGAAATATTTTCACAAGAAAACTATGGAAACACACGGTACAAATCCAATAAATCAAAGGAATCTTACAAGTACAAGAGATTAATAAGTACAATAGCACTCTCTCACACATATTTCTACAGTTTAAAAAAAGAGAGCAAAATCTAAAAGACTGGGCAGTTTTCACAAATCAATTACAGAATTACAGAGGTGGTTTTGTTTATTTGTCCGCCACAAGAACAATTGGGCTGCGGCCCATGTGTTGTCACATCAACATAAATTAGTATTGGGCTTTATATTGAATATGTATGGAGATATGCATCATTAAGATAATTTTTTTTTATCTATTATAGATAATTAGAATTTAGATGCTTAGAATTAGCAATTCACATTGTTTTTAGTAATTATCTTGCGAAAAGACGGAGGTCTTGGCCAAGTTTTGTTTGTCTTGTTGCCTAACATGTGAAACCACTTAAATCTTCATTGTGCTTTTCATTGCATCCTCTCAAACATCTTAAATATTAAATATGAACTAAAAAAAATCAACTATGGAGAATCATTTTTAGATGTATTTTAATTTTTTTTTTAAATATATGTTGTGCCATACACCGGATTTGCTAGAGCCACTCTTCGTTCTGTAATGATGCCTCAGTTCGACAACTTATGTACAATCATGATAAATGTTGATTATAACAGGAGGGATCAAGTTACAACAAATTTAAGTTACAACAAAGTTACAACAACTATTTTTTTCATTTTCAAAGTCCAAATCATCGATCCAAACCGTTCAACATGATCTCCACAATAAAATGTGCTGCAGATCAAATTTTACATTTTTTTGAATTTTTTTACTATTTATTAAGTATTTTACAAAAAGTAGTCATATTCAGACCATTAAATTTTGTACCCATCTTAATAAATAGTAAAAAAATTCAAAAAAATGTAAAATTTGATCTGCAAGCACATTTTATTTAGATAATCATGTTGAACGGTTTGGATCGACGATTTGGACTTTGAAAGTGAAAAAAATAGTTGCTGTAACTTTGTTGTAACTCAAATTTGTTGTAACTTAATCCCTCCTCTTATAACTTTGTTGTAACTTTGTTGTAACTCAAAGTTAATGTCGGAATCGGAATCGGAATTGGTCATTTGACCATGGAATTGAAATCGGATAAATCGGTAGGAATCCACTGAATTGGATTGGAAACTTAGATTTTTTTGACAGAAACTTGTTTTGTACTAAAAAAAAATAGAAAAATTTGGTATTTGGATATTAACAGTTTAAGTATTAATAACACTCATAATAATTAAATTCAGATGGATAACAAATTAACAATTAAATTTGTAGTTTAATTACTTAAAATATTAAAATTATCTAATTTTAATATAAAATATACTATTTCATAAAATAATAATAAAAACGTGAATAATATTCACAAAAGAGAAATAAAATGTTTAATTTCTACAATTTATATTTTCTTAACAATCAAATTTGTAATCTAGTACAATCCCATTCTTTACTTTAGTCAAAAAAATAAAAAATAGAAAAACCACTGTGTATGCATTTCCTTCACTCTAGTTAAATATAAAAAATATAAATAAAATAAAATAGTAAAGGCTTCTCAGGCTAGAGGCCTAGTAAGTCACTCAAGCAAACAAGCACACTTTTGAGTCTTTGACTATGTATTTTGTTCAACAGACAAAACAGGAAAAAAATTAATTTCTTGGATCACAATATAAAATGGATAAGGTTTATCATGAACCACTAGAAATTCAAATTTTCTATAGTACAAAATTATACACCAAGTCTAGCGACAGAAATAACTGAAGATCTTCCTCCTAACTCAGCCAGAGACTTCGCCCTTTCCAAATTTGAACTTAAATCTCAAATTAATGTTTTCACTGCCCATGTACTGACTCGTGTGAAACTCGGTCTGACTCGGCCTGAAAATTGGATAACTCGGCCGAGTTACACTGTTCAACCTATTCTTGCATGTGTGCGAGACTTGAGTAAAACTCGGATCGGAACCGACCGATACCGAGTTGACTCGGCCGAGTTTCCAATTTGCAAAGTGCCAGGCAAAACCTCGAGCAAGTCGTTTACAATGATAAATAATTAACTGTTTTATCAAATATACCAAAATGCCATGGGGCAGGGAAATCAACCTCAGTACCAGCTGAGTCTCTTTATCAAAATATGCTAAGAAAATAAGGAAACTCAAAATTGATTGAGTTTAGTAATGCTTCCTAACTAAATTTCGTTAGAAAATCCGTCTTTAGCACTTTACTTTGGAGATGGAAAGTGCAAATTTCGGTTCGTTTGAGTAGTCGAAAACAATATACTCGTGTGACGACAAGGACTTCCCTCCCTTCACCAAGCAATCATTGGTTGAAATTCGATTGAAAACATGTCGGTAAATGGGAGTTGTTGAAGCAAAAATTCCGCATGCGATGTGCACGTCTTTCACCGGTGCGTAATTCATGTTAAAGATGTGAACGGTGTATTTTGGGATGTGGCCTGCTGCCCATCCTGATGGATATTGATGGATCAGTGCATGACTAGCACCATGGTTCAAAAAATCGGCCGATTCCGAGTCAACTCGGCCGATTCAACTCGGAATCGGACGGGACCGTGCCGAGTTTTACCCGATTCTCGGGTCTATGCGATTTTCTCATGAAAAATCGGATGAACAGTGACGGAATCGGCCGATTTTCCGATTTTTTGGCCGAGTTACACGGAGTCAAGCCGAGTTACACCGAGTCAAGCCGAGTTACACCGAGTTGAGCCGATTTACACCGAGTTGGCAAAACCCTAAGTCAAGTGAGAAAAGTAATTAAGAGAAAGAGAAATAGAGAGGAATACAAACAAGTGTGCTGCGAGAAACAGCAAGAAACAAAAGTACCTGAACTCAGATGGACAGAGCAACACTGAGGAGAGAAAATCACACGATGGTTCAGCCGGCGAAGGAGATCGTGCCTTGCTGACGGAGAAAGAAATCGCGCCAAAGAAGCAGCGAACTGTGCTGCGCGAGAAATGGAGAGAAGAGAGAGACGGAGGAAGTGTCGCGCGAGAGAGAGAGGGGCGAGAATTGAGCAAAGAAAGCAGAAAAAGAGAGGGGTTGTGCAATGTCTTCGTTGGTTCTGTGTGGGAAAGAAGTAAAGAAAAAGAGAGGGGAGTCGGTTCTGCGGGGAAGGAAAAAAGAGAAAAAACAAAGACGTGCATTCTGCGTTGGGAAGGAGAAAGGAGCACGTGCGTGCGCAGTACCAGAGAAAAAAAGATGGAAAATATTGTGATATGTACCATTTTAAATGTATGTATATCATTTTAAATGAATTTGGTGTATTGGACCATTGAGTATAAAAATGGAAAATGTGTTTGGTCCACAGTGAACCAGTGGTAACAAAAAAGGATGAGCATTGAAATTTGAAGATGCATTTGTCAAACAAATATTTATTACGGGAGAATCTCAAAGATCAATTAGCACATGAGATATGCTCGCTCTCCAGCATACTATTCTATGGAAATAAAATTATAAATTTAATTTGAACTATCGGATAAATTGAAAAATTATTATAATATGAATTGGCTCTGTACAATAATATCTCCATTCGTATTTTAGAGATGATCCAGCCAGCTCAACATAGATTCTGACAATAAAAAATGTATTCTATTTGTAATGCTTGTATTACATTATATAATTAGTGGATTATTTGAGTGTAATATTTTGTTTTAATATAGTTTTTCTATAAATTATTTTTTTATCAATTTTTTTCTACTTTTTGGCTACAAAACAAGCTCCTGCCAAAAAAATCCGAGTTACCGAGTCAACTCGGCCGATTCCGACCGATTCACCCAATTGAGATTCCGCGGTCAAGAACTCGATTCCGATTCCGATTCCAAGTTTCAGAACCATGACTAGCACTGCACTTCTTCCAAAACATTTCTGGCTCACCTTAAAAACAAAGAAAGGTAACTGCTTAAGAAGTTAAATATAGAAAATAAACAATAACCGTAACAGAAAAGCAAAATAAAACAATAATGGAGAGTAATAGCATTCATTTGAATTTTAGTTATAAAATTTAAAATACATATTCAGGTCGGTGAAACGCCAAAATTTGGAACTAAAAGGATCGCAAACAAAGTTTGCGAGATAGAAGGCAGTCAAGTTTGTGCACAATATAAGGGATCCATTGTACTTTCAAGTCAGCACAAAATTGAAAGATAATGAAGTATATATCTGTTGATGAACTGATAATTTCTATTATAAGGAAATTTTACATATCCAAATACATACTAAAATGGAAATTTTGTGTTCCTTATCACCTTGATCGAATTAGCATGAGAATAAGATCTCAGTTGTCTGGTAATACCTAGCTTTATAATAAACCAACTCTAAGTCCTTTTTAATTCCTCCAATGTCAACAATTAACAAAGAAGGTTGTTGTCGCCATTACCAGCATGACAGGATCCGACGGGTTCTAGAGGAGAGGAAGAGAAAGATAAGATTTGCGAATTCATAACAAGAAAGTAGACACTTATCGCGAAGGTACTCCGTTGCGAAAAGAAAAAGTGACTTTTCACAAGGGAGGACCGTCATAACTGTGCCTTTTCTTTTCGCGACGGAGTACCCTCGCGATAAGTGCCTACTTTCTTGTTGTGGAATGGTGTGAATGAAGATAAACAAATCCCCTTAGTCTCTACCGTTGTGTATGATATGTACTATTTTGTTTTAAATTTTTCCTCTGTAATATTTTGTTGTATCTTATTTTTGCGAACCTAACCTTTTCTTCATTTTCCTTTGATTTTTTTTTGTCAGAAAAATTAAACTTTCGTGTGTAGCCTGTGTACAAACCATATTCTAACTTGGACCATGTACAAGTAATGTTCTTACTGCCAGAAATTAACTTTTTTTTTTAGTTTAGGGACCTGTACATGTGTTTTTGAGCAGGGTTGGTAAATTTCAAATAATTTTTTTTTCTCTTCATCCATTTGGGCTTGGTTCAAATCAGACCATAGATCACAGACAGATAGAGAGAGAGCAAGCGAGAGAGAGATACCTGATACAACAACGCATGTACAAACTAAGAGAATCAATGATAAAAGAGACGACATCCCAAATAGTTGCAAAAAGGAAATCTGAGGTGTTTATTTTTCTGGATATTTTGAATGTAAATTATGAATTGTTCAAATTATAACTTGGGTTTGCATTATAAAAATTCTACAATTAATTCTTGCCAAAAAAAGAATGAAAATTCATGCATTCTCCATCCTTTTACTTTATTGTAATTAATTTGTAACATTGATATACAGCAAACCAAGCCTCTTTTGGAGAATGCTAATATGGAAGGAGAGCGATAGCTTAACTTTTTTACAAAGTCAAAAAATATAGTTCAATAGGTACACAGTCAATTTTTATATTTTGAACCGGCTATTCAATGAGAATCTCATGTTGGATTTTTTTTCTTGAGAAAAAGAGGCCACTAAGATTCACTATCAGCATTTGATTTAGGCCTTGATTTTGGTGAAGGTTTCAATGGGCCTAGATCAAGTGTCATTGGATCTCATAAAAAAAAAAGTGTCATTAGAATTTACGACCTTTAATAAATTTTTTTTTGGTTATGACTATTTTTGAAAAAAATATAATTTAGGAAATAGTTAGTTTAAATGTGAACTTAATTTTTTTTTTGTTGAGTAGGGTGGAAATGCCTCGTGTCTTAATTTCATGTCTCACATTTCTATCTCTGTTTTTAAAGTCTAAAACAGTCGGTCCGAACAATTCAATAACATCTCCAGATAAAAATGTGCTTCAATATCTGTAGGGCGCAGAAAGGTGCACAACAAGGAAAGGTGCATGTGTTAAATATCTCAGGGTTCAATGCTCTTGGTTTTCAAGACATGGTGGAGAACATCGGACTTGAAACATTTACTTCTTTCTAAAATTCCTTCTGGTTCACCCTCGACAGACCTACTGTTCATAATTAGTCTATCGATAGAGTTTATTGATTGTGGAGACATTTAACTCCCAGCGGACGCAAGCGCCCCCGTTATTAATTACATCAGATGACCCGTCCAAGCCATACTGAACACCTCGTCCATTCTTTATGTGAATTGAATAAATGGGCTAAAAGGGGACTCATGTATTGACTCTGGATTTGATTGGGTTCTTTTTGTTTGGACATGTGTGCTTGTGTGTGATTTTATATTAAAATAGTATTTATTGTATCTTTAAGTGGATTTTGGATGCTTGAAATATACATATGCATTATTTATTTGTGTTTTGTTCATGACATGTTTTATTTATATTTTGTTTATAAATGAAATTATTTGATTTTGAGGAAAGGGGTATTTTGGTCATTTCAGGACTTGGCTAATGCTTACACATGCTTAATTCTGATTTAGGAATGTAGGGAATTTGATTTGGGTTCATTCATTTGGAACTTGTTTGAGTCAATTTGGACTTAAGATGAAGAAGTTATGTTTTAAAAGGGCTGAGAAGAACCTATTTGTAAATATTTATACTTTCTCAGGGGTTTATTTACAAACTAAGAGGGTATGAATTTACAATTTGAATTTTAGACGGGGTTTAGATTAAATATTGTGCTTCTAGGGGCTGTTTTGAGAGGATTTTTAAGAGCCAAGGACCTGGATGTAAATTTACAAGGACTTCGGTGGGAATTAAATTTTGTCAGAAGGGCTTATTTATAAAAGGGCTTTGATTCAATAATTTGGGTTCTGAGATTCACATATTGGGCTTTGAGATGTGAATTTGGGCTTTATGATTTGTGTTAAACATTTTTGATTTGATCATGAGCTTTAGGATTTGGTCATTAAACTTTGAGATTGGTGCTCAACTTGGAGATTCACTCAAGAGAAATTATCACTTAATCGGACATGTGGGGCCCTCTAGGCAGTGGGTCATTCGGCCATCGAGTTTGATTTCAGGCCTTTGGATCCCCTTTAATCTCAAGATTAGGATTTTCGATTTGAAATTTGATTTGGCGCCGAGATCGATCGGTTCGCGTTGCCTCAAGAGTCGTGCAGGGTTGATAAACTGAGGCCTCATTCCTGATCTCAAGGTTTTGAGCTCCGATGATCCTCTGGTCATAGCAGGACGAGGGATAGGTATGATTACAGTCGCCTCGACTTCGTGAGTTCAAAGCAACTATCGTCGGCGGCTATTGATTGCCGGAGGTAGCAATTCACGGCCAAGGGGAGGGTTCGGCACCGAATTTGGTCTTTAATTGGGTTTCTTTGTATTTCTTTCATGATTTTCTGCAATTGGCTACTTGTTTATAATTGTATCACGATAAGAAAACTATTCATAGCATTAATTTGAGATTTAATTGAGATTTAAGTATGATTCGAGTTATGATATTTCAGCTTGGTCTCGGTTTGGGATTGATTGGATTAATAAACCTTCTCAATCACAATTAAGGCACATAAAGAGTTTGTTTGAGCCCTCCAAAGTATTATAACGATAACAGAGGCTTGATTATGAATTTTGGATTTGAGGTACTGGTGAATATGAGTCATATAAAGCTTATGTCCTTTACAGTACTGAATCACTTAATCTTTTTTATATTGATTAGCAAATATATGTTTCCTTGTTATTAGATCACAGATAAAGGTTTAAATCATGCTCAGGACAAGTTTCATAATTTTTGTGATTTTATCTCCATTTTTAAAGTATTTATTTAGGCAGGAGGGCATTAGGGGAAATCTGTTATTTTAATTGCTGATTTTTCTATTTTGAATGCTAAACTTGGAAAACTCATAATAAATTCAAATAAAATCAGAAAAATATGAAATTTATGTCAATTTTGTGTTTTAAAATCCTCTATCTAACTGTGATATTCATTTTTTATTTGGTCCTTGAATCAATTTTTGTGGTCCAGTATACCAGCAGAGGCCTTTTATCATTGAAATGCTGATTTTTCTGTTTTTAAAGCTGAACTTCAAAAATTCATATAAAATCGAAATAAAATTAGAAAAATATAAAATTTGTGTCAATTTTGTGTATTTTGATGTCCTTTATCTGATTATGATGTTTGTTTTTCATTTTGATCCTTTTATCAGTCTGCACTGAGCAATTTACCAGCAGAGATCTTTTGAGTGCTGTTTTTTCATTTTTAAAGCTGAACTTCAAAAATTCATATAAAATCGAAATAAAATCAGAAAAATATGAAATTTGTGTCCATTTTATATGTTTTGAAGTCCTTTACATGATGGTGATGTCCATTTTTCACTTTGGTCCCTGTGTCAGTTTGAATTATTTATTTTACCAGCAGGGGTCATTTTGACACTTTTGAGTGTCATTCATGTACCAGTGGTACCCATCATATATTATATTGCTGATCCACTATTCCTGGGTGAACTAGGGACTGGTTTAAGGTATTTATCAGTGGATGTACTGACTGGTCATTACTTTAGACAAGTTTCATTGCTTTTGCTATTTCTTTGGTACCATTAAACAAAAGATCAAGCTTCAAAAATCATTGTTTTATTTTTAATATGTCAAAAATTCATCAGGAACTTGGTTTATGCAGAGAGGTCCTTGGTTTTGTCAAAATCATGTTTTGAAAGCTTTTTGCATTATTTTTGAGAGGCATATCATTGAGACTTCATTAGATCAAAGATGTAAATGACATAGAACAATCTTAAATTGTTGTCTATTTGCACCTTAAACCTTCTATCTCTCACTATTTGCATAATAATCAATTTAATTTCCTTATATGGTGTAAACTAGTACACATTGATGAATTTTCATATAAGGAAGCTAAATCTTCTTTAATATGCAACATAGGCCTTCATTTAGTAGGATTTGACAAGGGAGCTATCCAGCTCAACCTTTATCAATCCTTTCATTTATTATACATTTTTTTTTATTCTTTAATTCTTTCAAATAAAACAACTAAATGGCTTAGGTATAAATGGAGCTATCCAGCTCAACATGTATACCCTCTACCATTAAATTGCTTTAAAAGAAAGGATTGAAGAGTTTTAAAAAGAAAAATCGAAAATGAGAAGAGGAGACAGAGAAGAAAAAGGAAAAATCAAAGCTTTGAACTTTTTACACATTTTTTTTGTTATATTCTCAAGTATATATATATATTTGTGATGAAATGGTGATAAACTCCAAGAATGAGGAAAAAACTCTAACAGTTATAAGAAAATAATCATTTTTTGCATATTTTATTTAGTATTTATATAAAAAAAAAAACAGTAAATGAAAGAGGCACTTTTGATGATCATTAGGCTAACACCTATTTCTTATTATGAAATAAACTTGAATATTGTGTAGCCTTCACTTTGTACTCATTTCAGGAGCTCAAATGAAAATAAAAAAAAAAAAAACAAAAAGGAAAACCGAAAACAGTAAAAAGAAGAAAAAGAGAGAAGCTTACTTTTTATATGTGTTTTTTTTTTTTTTTTTACTTCAGTCATGTAAAATAAAATAAGAATATTAAAGTATCAAAACATCAAGTCTCATTAATTGTAACAGGAGGAAACTTATTATTTTTTTTTTATAAGAAGCTCAAATCTAGAGCTATGATTAGAGCCAAGATTTGAATAAACATCAAAAGGAAACAAAGAAGTGAACTAGATTAGAAAAAGAAGAAAAGAAAATGAAAAATCATGACAATGAAACAGTAAAGAAAATAGAACAGATTCCAAGCTCCAAGTAAGAGCATTTTATTAATCCATCATAGTTATACATGAAAACTAAGCCTATTGAGTCGTTTACATTGCAAAATCTGAGGTTTTTGCCTATTCTATTTCTGTTTTTTATTTTTTCAGAGGAGTTGAGGGAGAAGAAGCTTAAGAAGCCTCTTTTTTTTTGCTATCTATTTTTGAGTGGTTTCGGCTCTCTGTTGTCTATCCCTTCCTTCATCTTCAGCCTTCTTTATATAGGCAGAGGCATGATATCCTTTAGGGTTTAGAGTTTAACATGCTGGCATCATCTTGTCCATCCGTTTCCCATTTGATCGGACGGTTGTGGCTTGAAGCATAGAGGAGGCAGCTAGAATCTTGCAGGCGCCAGCTGTTTGTCTTCATTTTGTATTTTTCCTCTTGAGCCGTTGGAGAGAAAACCTCTTTAAACCACATAGACTTGTTTCTTGTAGACCACACAGAGTTTGGTTAAGGGTTCTCCATAGACCATGTTTAAACAATCAAATAATGGTAGGAGCTGTAGGCCGATTCCTTTACTCATTTGATCTTCAGCTGGTTCGGCCCAAAAAACTTTTTTCAACGAGGCCCAGGCAGCAGACGAATTCATTCAATATGGGCTTCTTCGGTTTATACCACCGTTATCAAAACCGGACCGGACCGGGCGGTCCGGCCGGAATAAACCGGAACCGGACTTATTTCCGGTTTGGTTTGTTGTTAAGACCGGATGTGCAATGAAACCGGATATTTTTAATTGAACCGGCCGTTTTTATCTAAAAACCAGGCCCAGTGAACCACAGAACCTACGGTTCGGTTTAAATGTAGGAAACTAGACTGTAGTCTAGATGCGTGACTTTTAGTCACATGTCAGGAAAAAAGAAATGCATACTTTTCTCTCATCTAATATAGTTTTTATAGAAGACCCTATTATTTTAGATATTATAACAAAGTCACTTAAGAATTATATACACCACAATTATTTATGAGGGATGCTTCTATGGGCATAAGGACTTATTTGTAAAATGAGCATATTTTTATTTTCAAAGTTCAAACAGTCGATCCGACCGTTCAACATTTTCTCCATATTACAATGTACTTGGAGGTCAAATTTTACATTTTATTGAATTTTTTTTACTATTTATTAAGTATTTTACAAAACTAGTCAAATTCAGACCATTGAATTTTGTACCATCTTAATAAATAGTAATAAAATTCAAAAAAATGTAAAATTTGACCTCCAAGTACATTGTAATATGGAGAAAATGTTGAACGGTCTGATCGACTGTTTGAACTTTGAAAATGAAAATATGCTCATTTTACAAATAGGTCCTTATGCCCATAGAAGAATTTGCCATTATTTATATACAAATAATAATGTGTACCTTGAAACAATATTTGCTATTATCTTATTATTAACATTTTTATGAAATTTGTCACTGAAAGTCCAATTTGTTTATTCAAGAACTTGAACTTGAACTTATCTATATATTTATATTTTTGCGATACATGGTATTGAAAGCACTAAATTTATATATCTTTAATATTTTAGTAAACTTATCGTACAAAAATTTAAAATATCGGAATGCTATATGTTTCTCTTCCTAAAAAAAATCATTTTGCCATTTGTCGATAAAATGAGTAGTTTATTATATTTGTGGGAGAAACTTTTGATTAATTCATAAATTTATTTTTATATTATATTATTTAATATGTATGTGTGAATTTTCACTATATGACAACATGTTTTTTTTCATTATTATACATATATCTCAGAAATATATACATATAAAAAATCAACGGTTGAACCGATTGACCCACTGGTCTAACCAGTGAACCGTTGAGCCGAAGCTTTATCGGGTCAACCTCCAGTCCAGTTCTGATAACATTGGTTTATACAGCAGCAGCTCAATTAATTCATGCATTTCGGTACCTCTTTAGCCCACTTCACTATTTTAATTAATTTGTATTCGGCCGAGTAGCAACTGAGCCCGATTTGCTTAGTCCGATTCCATTGGACCATTAATTCCCCTTTAATTAATTTCTTTAGTTCACCACCGAGAATACCTTTGAGATTGGATTGATTTTAATAATATTTCGAGAATTCTTGACGATCCTCAAAATAAATTCCTTTTTGAGGTTATTTGGATTTCTCATACGGCCCTCCTTAAAATAATGTATTTAGAAAATCCATTATTTTTTACTTTCACTCTACTTCCCACGGATACACGTAGACCATTACGACATATATAGATATAAGTGGAGTTTTACCTAACTCCTGGAGTGTGCACACTTGAGGTTGTGCCCGAAGATGTACTGGTAGTACTTTCTTCTCCTTAGTGTTGAAATGGGAGGGGCAGAAGCGTTCTCCCCTCGGATACTGATACAAAAAGGTAGGCGCAGAAGGGCCCTCTCCTCTATATGATCATTTATGGAAATTGCCTGGGCTTTATTTTGGGTTTGGCTAGGTAACTTTACTTTACTCTAGCTATTCATTCCAACAAAATGTAAGCTTTCTCCGGCTCTCTCCCCTGACATAGAGTACTTTTCTTTTCCAAGCCGATGCGATGACAACCCACTCTTTCACGAGGGAAAGGATTCCCCGAGCTATACTTACTATTCCAAATCTATTACCCTAGCTATATATACTGTCCCAAAGTCTGGTATTCTACTCGATATTCCAAGGCACCCAAGTAAGTTCATTCACGAGCGAAAGTCAAACTCCTGAGAACTCTGTACGGTTAGTTCGCCCCATCCATCAGAGAGAGCTAGTGGATTACTCTCCCGTAGAATCCCTAGGAACTATAGGTATGTTTTTTTAGAGCCTATTCCAAAGTAGGGTATTTTTACCCTTGCCTAGTTGATGAAGTGCAGACCTTTCCTGTCGCCAGATGTAAGAGTAAGGTACCCGAGAAAGCTCACTTATGAGTTCTTTTCAGATTTATTAGGTTCAGACTTGGAACCTAAGGTCTATAAGCTACAGTTAGTCCTTTATATATAGTATTTTTCCTCTCGCCAGAGTTACAATCCGTATTTTACCGCAGAGGCCCTACTTGATCTAGCTAACCGTAGTAGACCCAGACACTTCTTCTAGCAAGCAGGCCTTCTCTCTACCGCTTCTTACTATGACTTTCACATGACCCTCAACGTTGAGCGTAACTCTTCATATCGAAGAGCAGACAAGAGAAGGTACCACTACTCTTTGTTCAGACACTCCTCTTTTCCTTATTCTTATTGAATGAACGATCACACCCTCTTTTCCTTCTTCTTATATCTAGAAGATAATAGAAAGAATCAAGCTATAAGATAATATGAAGAATAAAGTAATCTTATAGGTAAGCCTTTCCGAAGAATTAAATAATATCATATAAGTAGATAGAATCCTTACTATATATAGGTATAGGGAACCGGCAGCCAGTTCTTCTTAGATATGAAGAAAGACTCGTTCCTCTAGACTCAAGTTCGCCTATTTATATTCCTTTTCCTCTTGGTTCAGCAACCCATTCCATTCCTTCTTGGCAGAGGTTAAGGAGGTATGGTAGAGTATTGGATGTAGCTTGCTTATGGAATTCTTTGTAGCGAGACAGATGTCAAGCGTGACTCCTTATTGATGTTCTGCGAAAGGACTGCTAACTAATTGACTTCTCCTTCTACTTTGAAAAAAACTCATATTAGGTGGAAAAATGCATTTCTTCCAGGTTCATCCTCCTCTTCATTTCAACATCCTTTTTTCTTCCTCGTTCCACTTGCTAGTTCTACATTCCTTCCACATTCGTTGCATTAGCCAGCTTTTAAACTCGTCACACTTACGTTCCTGTGGTACTCACCGTTACACTTCCAACTCAGCTTTGAAGTCTGGTACCCGCCCTGTCTTTGACGCCTCTTCCTTTCATTCAGATGTAGTACCTGAAGACTCTCCTGTTGCCGGATTAAAAGCTACTATTAGCTCTTCTGTCTGGTCCGAGATCGATTCTTTCTTTCAAGGAAGGGTAATACCGAACTGGGAATAGTACCTCTGGGTAAAGTAGACCTTCCCTCTTCTCTGGGTAAAGAAAGCTCTGAGTGTCACTAAAGTAAGTGGGCTAGCTAGAAGTAGAGTAGTCATAATATAGCAGTCCGCCAATAACTTCAATTCCAACTGTTCTACTGCGGTGGGTCTGCCTGTAATATAAAACCCAGGGATAGATAAGCGGTAGGTCTAAGAGAGCAAGGTCCGTCAAGAAACTCTTGAGATAGGGCTTTGACCACTTTTCTTTCTGTGGAAAGTGATTGAATTCTTTTTCAGAGTATTATGGAGTCGGCAATCCCACTACTGAAATCCATGCTTACCTATCTTCGGGAAGCAGATCTTACGTATATCCCTCGCTATCGGAAATCCACCCACGGTGACAGGGCGCGTCGCATGGAAGTTTGTCCAGTACGTACGGAGCGAGCACCGGAGTTCTCTTTCTTTTTTTTTCTTTCGCTTTCTTTTGTCGGACAACCTTCCTTTTTTTTGTTTTAAATCTTTACTGGTGTCTCTCTAGTTCATAGGACTCCTAGTAAGGATAACACAGGTGTTGTTGAAACGTCAACAATTAGGCGAGGACTAGTCAAACCTGTTAATCTGTCGTCTAGATATGTCAATGTTGGTTCTCCGGAACGCCAAGATTTGCTGATCTATTGGAAAGCCTCCTCGAGCTTGTCGTACAACATTGCCCATTCCTTATTTTGCCCCTCCTGGACTTTCTCCCCTTTGTCCACCCACTGAGTTGCCTTGTACAGATCCTATTGTTAAATCTAGTCCACTCCTCTCTAGGGTCTTCATTCTGTTATCCTGGCAGTATATAACAATGCCCCCAGAAATCCAAGTCTGATTCTTGCTGGTTTTAGAATGTGTTACTAGAATAGTGCCACAGAAGATAAAAGTCATTAATATACACCATTCCAAGCAGTAATTAGACATGACTAATACCGGTGCTGATGGTTCATAACAACTTACTCTCTGTTAAAATCACATTGATGTTACCATGACCAACTAAATACCACCTCATCAGGCCAGACCACCACTTAAGATTGTTGTACAGTGCCATTTGCTAACAGCTCAGAACCCCTAGTGTAATTCATTTGGTTGCTCACAAGGCATACTGACATACTGCCAGTTGAGTAGCAATGACCGTCTTGTCAGTCAACGGTCAAAGCAACTAGTAGCACCACTGCTGGTACAGTACTGGTGATACCATAACAGGTTTGAAAATAATATCTCAACTCACTTGGTTGCTTAGAAGGGGTGTTGCCTGCCAGCACGGTGACACACAAAATACCGCCTCGTCAGACCTTTTCCAACCCCGCCCTTTCCTTCAGTCCTATGCCGACGGATTGAGAAACCGCACCTCTTGGCAAACTGGCTGTAGAACTCATAAGCTGCATCATGGGTCACAAACTGTTGGCCAATGTATGGCACGATAGAGGCATCTAGGGAGAGGTGTGAAGCCATCTCGTCAGGTGACTCATCGGTCGTGCGGGGGATTGCTGTTCTGAGATGGGCTCATCGTAGATGGATAACATTGCCTTTTTTTCATCTGACATGTTTTTTTTTCCTTTACTGTTGCATTGTGGCCTACAGATGGGAGAGATTACACCTAAAATAGGGTTCAATTTTTGAAGTTCACTCGGACTTCATATCGAACATCTGAAGTGCATGAGATAAAAGCACGTGTTTATGCAAAAAAAACAGATTCTTATTTGTAGGACAACCTTGAGTTACCATTAATTTTTGATCAAGCATTTGCGCGTGACTAAGCCTGAACTTTTGGGTTAATGATGATTATACCTGCGACTCGCATGAACTCCAAATAACGGGACAATGGCGCAGCTGGAAAGCCATTGCGGGACCAATTCATGACGAAAGGAAATTCGGAAACTGGAACGAAACTCAACGACCATGTACAATGAAACTCCGCATAATTAACTCCGATTTAGTGAATTGTGAGCACAAATCCTATGAAATCATATGAAATTGGAAATGAGAGAAGAGGAGAGGTGAAAGAGAGTTTCAAGTGGGAGACATGGTGTACCTCAAACTGCATCCTTATAGCAATCAGTGGTGCAAAGGCCAAATCAGAAGTGAAGTCCTCCATTTTATGGACCATATGAGGTTATAGAAAAGAATAAATACTACATTTATGGGACCGCATATGGGTTGCCATACCTTTTCATCTTAGTCACTGATGCTTTCACTCGCATGTTTCGCAAGTTTCATACTATTTTTTTATTACTCCACCTCATTGTGCTCTAAGGGGGTGCTTGTTCCATGCTGACGATATACACGATATACATGTTACTTCTTCTTCGACCAGAGCAGAGTGAACTAGAGCTCGTGAAGGTAGTACTTCAACACATGTTCGGGGTCACTGGCCTAAAGGTTAACCCCCTTAAATCTTCATGTTTTTCTTTGGGGATCACGAGAAATGACTCACTAGCTTTGGCAAATGAACTCGGGTGCACCACATCTGACCTACCGGACCATACCTCGGGAAGAAGCTACATAATTCAAACCCGACCAAGACCTATTTACTTCCTCTAATTCACAAGATTAACCGGGTTGGAAAGTCTTGATTTTTTGCACCAACGCAGGCCAACACGGCGAAATCCTGGCTTGCTTACTCATGATTTACACCTCGCTCCGCCGCTTCTTAGCAGTTGACTGCGAAATTAGCACTTTATTCGTTACTAAATAAATCTATTTGACGCGCGAGCTAGTTCTTCTTTCTTGTAAGCCGCCCCTTTTGAAGCTGCACTAAGACTTCGGGTCATCATCCACTTACAATTATCTGATCTAAGGGCCTATTATCATCAAAAAGCAGTACCTGGCATACTTACTAATAAGAATCAAAAGCCACACTTGCTGGATTCGACTTCTTGTTTACAAGCAGAGCATCAACAATCCCCTTTTCGTTTCAAATTCCCAATTTTCTCAAATACTTGACTTCTAAACGTCCAGTCTTCTAGGAGAGTAAGACAAGGACTGAAAGAGAACTTTGGCTTCGGGCTTTCCTGATTCATTTCATTTTCTTCATTTATTTCTTGCTAGGAAGTCAAGCGTTGTGCTAGATCGGTAGCGAAGAGGGCGTAGCTTCCTTCCTTTTCGATTCAATAAGTCAAGTAGTAAATTCCCCGCCTTCTCCTCTTGGCGAAAGGCAGTGGTTGAAAGAGTGAGTTCTTTTTTTTCAAGTAATTTCAGTTTTTTGAATAGATCCTCTCTAACTTATGAGCTAGAGAAGTTTGTAAGTGTAAGCTACTAGAAGGAAAGAGCAATGTAACTCCGCCTACTGCCTGCCCTTTCCTTTAGGCAAAATCCAGGTATGGCATTTTTACCGGGGTTTCATGCAATTGTTGGATTTGTCTTCCACTTTATTAAGGTAAATGCCATGCATGACAAAAATACCGGGTTTCATAAAACTTCCTTTTTCAAGCAAGCGTCCCTTCTTCCCTACTCGATCGCAAAGCCCCTCTATCGGTATTTCCAGAACTTTGCTGTGTCGACTCACGTAATTGCAGTCGAACGGTAAACAAAAGCAAAAGAAAAGAAAGCGTGATATTATCATGAAATAGGAGTTTTTACAAGTATGAGGCTCTTATAACTCACTTTAGTATAGTTCCGCTCTTATCATTCATACGGTAAGATTGAGTCTGGGGTTCGCTGTTACAACTTACGTTCCGAGGCTATGCTTCTTTTAAGTCTGAGATCTGCTTTTTTCGCTGGCTCTAAACAGGAAAGTCTAGCTGTTCTAAACACGAGAGTCTGCAGGTACCTCATCTGGCTAGCTATCTCTTCCCAACTGGCTTACTCTACTTCCCTTCGCACTCTTGTCTGCCTTCCGCTGTTCAAAGTAACCCTGTGAAATAGATACCTTACTCACCGAGTGGAGCTGATATGAATTTTGGAGCGAGGGTACCCCTCTTCTCTGGAGCTGAACATCCTCACCGCTGAACGAACTGCAAAAACTCTAGTGAAAGACACTCCGCCTCATAGGCTCTGGTGCACTCACCTTCCAGCAAGAAAACGGATGCGCGTGCTAACGCGCAACGGCTTTCGCGCTAGCGCTAGTGTGCTCAATCCGTTGCTTGTTGGGTACGTTTTTCTCGTTTAATCCTATAATTGGGCATAATACATACCTGGGCATACATAATACATACCTAACTAGCTCTGATGGATGGGGCAGTAGTTCCTCTCTTGGAATAGGCATAATAAATAAGTCCGCGGTTACCTGGCTTTTTGTGATAAAGGATCCTCCTTCCTCTTTTTGTGCTTGCTACACTACATTGGCGTAGGCCTTCCACTAGCTCGGGAAAGAAATATATCTGCTAGTCTACGGGGGTACCTAACCTAACAACTCTGACCAACTGGATCTGATTTCTAGCTCTCGAAAGAAAACAAGGCTGTTCGGTACCTAATCATCATTAAAGGAAAGACATAGCTCTTATAACAGTAAAAAGAGTAAGTAATTACCAGGAAAAGTCAAGCTAAATGCTTAAGAACAAAGTGAGAGTATCGAGTTAGACATCACGAGGAGTAGTTTGTTTAGCTGGTATCACCAAGTAGTAAGGACAACTGTAGTGACGAGTAAAGCTGTGCTGTTTAGCTCTAGTTGATAGCTACTTTTGAATAAAAAGGGTAGCTCGACGAAGAAGATTACCTATGGGTGGGTCTGCAGGTACTACCTACATTTTCAAGCTCTTACCTCTCCTTGTCAGTCGAGCCTGGGCTTCGCCCCCCTCTCCTTGCCAGTCTTGAATAAAGCAGTTATCAAAGCCCCTGAACCAACTCTCGTCAGGAGTCAAGCTTCACCAACTTACGTTACCAGGCTACACGAACTGGAACAAAGAAAGTGCCTATTATCTATCACAGGGTCAGAGTCTTTCTAAGGCTCTTATTACAGGGCGTTAGCAGGAAGCATAAAAGTAAAAGAAAAGAGTGTGCAAAGGGGAGTAAGGAAATAGAACCTGTGAAATATGCCTTCACTAAAGAGTGAGCGAAGGGGAGGCACCTAAGGTCAGCAATAAAACCTAAGCTCTGAAATAAGTATGTCTTGTATGGTAGGTCAAAGCAAGTCTTTCTGTCTGGTCCGTAAAAGTGCCGTAGTGAAGTAAAAGAGGATTGTACTTCCGCTGATATCAATTTCGTTCTTAATCCAATCCGTCTCCTTTCAAGTAAATGGAAAAGGTAGAGTTGGATGGGACAAGACACTCTGCCTCTGGAGCTCTGCTCTTTGGTATCTAACGCTCTAATGAAGAGTAAAGTGGTAAGCGCTCGAATGAAGGCAATAGATGTATAAAAGTAGGGTAGGGCCGGGTGGTACCATCCTTAAATCACTAACTTTTGACTTAGGTAAAGATTGTCAAAGACAAAACAGGGCGTCTGGGTCATAGCAAAGTCTGGGCTTCCCTAAACACTAAAGTATCCCGTAATCTAGAAAGGCCCCTCTTCCCATCCTTCTGTCACTTTCGTGTAATCCTTCCGGCACTCACCTGAAGAAGGTACGAGAATACCATACTTTTGAATAGGCTTTCTGGTGTACCTAATCAACTAGCGGGGTCATAGGCTCTGGGGCACTCACTTACGCTTGCTAAACAAAGACTCATATCTTTATTGCTTGGGTTCACCTCAAACTCATAACTAGAGTACGGAGTAGAGAGATGCTAGAAAAACACTTGTCAAACAACTAGGAGAATTAGCTGGAAAGAGTCAAGCTGAAAGAACTGCAAGGCTAGACTCACTGCAATAGGAAGAAGTCAAAGACCAATAGCTCACCGAAGAGTAGGGCCTTATAGGCTGTAAGAGGAATTCGCTTCCCTTCACATAGGGCAAGAGGAAAGGTAATCTAAGCAAATCAAATCAATCTGTCTGACTCTTAAGCAGTAGTTAGGGCCTGCTTATATTTGAAAGTAGTGTTGAGCAATTCGTTACGCAAGAACAGTACTGAATCTGTCAAGCTGAAGTAAGAGAATTACCTATAAAGAAGAGAGCTTTTACTTCACTAGTCAAATCTGTATCTCTCGGGTCATACCTATAGTTCCGGACTCATTTCTATCCATCCCGGAGATTCCTTCCTCTTGTAGTAAGAGTCAGCAACCTTTCCTTACTATTATATAGAAAGCAACCTCTCCTTTCCTTACTTACTGAACAGTAGATTAACCAATTTCATGATTAAATGGATGCATTATCTCTTCTCCATTTCAACATTTTAAATGGACGTCTCCATTCTTCTATATTTAGCTCTTTGTTTATTTCCAAATCCCAATTCTTTTTAGGGTCAAACAATATCAAAAATTATGAAAAACATTGTTCAAAAGAATATATGGAGAGCAATAGGGAGGTATATGCAACTCTTATTTTTACAAAAAAAATCTCAAGGCAATACAACTTTTCTGTGACTGTTTTATCTTGAGAATAGTTGGCATAGGAGACACAATCAGTTTGTGGGAACAAGATTGGGGAATAAGAGTTGCAAAACATATATTCGAAATGCTGTACACTTTCACAACACAAAGGGAGGCAACATTGCACGGCTTCATACGAACCCAAAGGATAGAGTCCATGTTCAGACCGGTACTGTCGGTACGGGTGAGTTTTTGGATCTGGGTATCCACAAAGTTTGGCAGATCCGGGTACCACCAAGAATGCGAGTTTTTGGATGGCTGTTATTACACAACAAGATACTGACGGCTGACAATCTCAGAGTCAAAGGGTTCCATATTGTGGGGATGTGCTATATGTGTAGAAGAAATGACGAAACAATCAGACACCTATTCAGCGAATGCCCTGTAAGTGAACAAGTCTACAGAAGAATCTACAGGACATTCTGGTACAGATACTGGGACAGGATAAAGTTCAACTTCTGCGAAACATGTGTAAATGATAAGATAAAGGAGCTTATGTTGATCACACACTTTGTAATTTGGAGGAGAGATGTAATCGCATCTTTAGGGAATTAGGCAAAGCTAAGACACGGCCCAACTAGTACAAGAAGTAATTGCACAATTCAGGATCAGTACGCCTAATCAGTCAGAAGAATCAAATGTGGAGTGATAAGTAAAACCTGAGCGACGTGGCTAAAGTTAGGACTATTTTATGTATTAAACTTATATTTTTCTACTCTTTTTGTATTGCTTTTCTTTGTTTTTTTCTCTTCTATCTTTCTTTCATTTTATTATAGTCTTCTTTTTGTAATCCGGGTTTCTTACTCAGAAACCCAAAAACTTTTGCCAATTATGGTTAATGAAATGTGGGTTTCTTTTTGTAACCCTCCTTGATTACTCAAGAAAAAAATATCAACTTTTTATTTTTTTTAATTATTTCACTATTTTTTTTAGATAGATATAAAATCAATTTCTTTCATGGTCTACAGTCTTTTGAAAACCACATTTATGAAAATGATATAGAATTGAAAAAGTGTGAATCGGTTGGGGGAGAGAGAGAGAGTTACTTGACAGCATACTTCAAATAAAAAGAGAGAAGGACATGGAAGCCCACCCACCGCAGCAAGCAGGCTGGCAGGTCGTAAGGAGGAAGCGCCGCTACCCCGACCACTGGCGGCCGGGCGGTAGGCTGACACCAGAAATTTACATACCCCGAACCCAAATCTACGTGCCCTACCAATCTAACCCCACCTATGCTCAAGTTGTGCTGGCCCTACACTCACCCGCAACCAACTCAGACCCCTACAACCACCTCCCGCCTGCCTCCCCACCAACCTCCCCACGCTCCCCAACCTATTACCTGTCCCCGCATAGCCCCACCCCGTTACGTTTCCAACCGTCGCCAAAGTTTGTCAGGGCAACCAACTCAGACCCTACAACCACCCCAGCCCGCCTCCCCACCAACCTCCCCATGTTCCCCAACATATTATCGGTCCCGCATAGCCCTTCCCCAACTTATGTGTATTGATGTAATTCAATTTTTCATGCACCACTGATGTAAAACATAACACTACTACTTTTCAATAAAATCTTCCTAGGCAGCCACTGCCAGGAATTTTATCAAAAAAAAAAAAAGAGAGAGAGAGAAAGAGGACGAGGACGAGGACCACGTAATCAATTAATTTCTTAATTTTACACGATCTATTTTCTAAAAATTGGAATATGAACTAATTTGATTTGACAAAATATTATTAAATAAAGAATATCACATGAGTGGACACATGCATCTAAAAAGAAAAATAAATAAAGTAAAAAACTATAAAAATAGATACAATTCCAACAGTAGACCCACAACCTGCATGTCCATATATAGTGTGTGAAGTAGGGAATTACTGTACGTGCTATGGAAAATCCCTGAGATGATCTTTAGTGAGTGTACCTCAAAAAATCTTTTGTAATGATTTCAAACAAACGATCAAATTTTATAAATTTGGACTTAATATATTATAAAGTCATGATCTACAAAGCACTACAGCAGAAGGGGCATCAGCGACCGGAAAATCGGTCGCTGATAATATAGACGCCGGTCGCTGATGCTCGTTCCGGTCACAGAAAGCCAATTTTGGTCGCTGAAAAACCGGTCGCTCTGTAAGCCTTGTCGCTGATACTCTTCTGATGACGTCACCCGGTCGTTGATAATACGTCACCGGTCGCTGATAGTTTTTTGCGACCAAATTTTTTTTGGTCGATGTCGTTTATTTCTGACGTCAGCAAAAACATTCTGCGACCAAATGTAACGGTCGCTGATACTTAAAACCGGTCGCTGATAAATCGAAACAATCGCAGATACACAAATTATCAGAGACAAATATTTACGGTCGCTGATACTTAAAACCGGTCGCTAATACTCTTCTGTCAATTTTTTTTATATTTTATTATATTATTTAAATTTACACCATTTAATAGTTGGTACGACACGTACCAACATACAACATAACATACATGTCGGAATATCAAGTAATACAAATAAACATAAACATACAACAAATAAACATCAAACATAATAATCATAATGTGTCAAGTAATACAAATATAAATGTCGAAATGTCTAAATGTCAAGTACCATCTAAATCAGAGTTCGTACCATAAACATCTATCAAATCCGCACATAAACATCTAAACCTAAGTAGTACCATAAACATCTAAACCTAAGTAGTACCATCACCACCAACATCCGATCCTGCCCCCTCGTCTTCATCCTCATCATCATCCTTGTCATCTTGAGCGGGCCTCGAGGCATGTGCGAGCCCGAACCTCCCTGTGAGATTGTTAAAAAAAATAGTTTAGATAATTAGAATTTTAGATTCAGGAATCACAATTAAAGTTGGACTGAAATATCGAATTTCGTACCTGAGAAGCTCTGAAAAGCTCGGTGATCTTGGATATTAAACCGATCCTCCATCCTATCAAGTACCCGAGCAGATATCCTATCGATATGCTCTTCTGTGAGCTGCGGAGCCGGCGGCATAGAAGAATATGATGTGAAGAATGCGACTGACACTCTCGACCCACTGGAGCGAAACTGCATCTCTCTTACCTGAAACATTAAAAATAAGACAATTAGTATTATCTACACAACTAAAAATATTCCCTAGAGCACCGAGACCATAGTTATCGCCGTGGGCATTCGGATCAGATATTTCCGAAGGTACCAGACATCGCGTCGTATGCGGGCCATGTGTTTCTATCCTCTCCATACTTCTGCACCATAGACACTCTCATATTTTTCCTGCAAATTTGTAAATATAACAAAAATGTTATACAACAGGAACCATGATATTAGATAAACGATTTGAAAGTATTATTACCTGTGCTTCTTTCGCCTTGCCGGTATAATATATTCTCACCGTCTTCTTTCGTATGGGTAGCTTGGCTGGAACAACTCATCGGACCATCTGGGTTCGCCCCTTTTTCTGCTCCTGTTAAGAATTTGAAAGACATTTCATTTAAAAAAAAATTATCAAGGTTAGTTCGATTAGATTCAATTGGAATGAAAATAGATTAATTTAATGAAAACAACTTACGAAGCGTTGTTTGTGAACAAGCATGTTCACAGAACCCGGTTGTGGCCCTGACCCTTCAGCATTGGCCCTATTTAAGCATTCCGCTGGCTCCGACGGGCAAAAAAACACTCACTACACCAATGATCGACGAGTCCGGGCCAGAACTCCGGCTTGATCCAGGAGTCATGGGGTCGAGGAGCAGCCCCACGCTCCTTCCACCGAGCATTGAATCTCATAGGACTGGTTGCTGCGCCTTGTTAAGCATATCCTGTAGCCGTTTGCAGCTATTCTGCGGAATACATCCCATGCAATACTCTCAGCTACCCCCGGTGGAAACTGGTAGTGCTTCTGCAATGCATAAACTCGGTTTGTTAGCTTAAAAAAGAAACAAGTAATTATTAGAGGTTTTGTTTCAGAAAATTTTACTTACCAAAAAGT
>JAJGRW010003496.1:0-19384 GCA_025461045.1 Carex parvula
TAATAATTATTATAATAATTATAGTATTATTAAATATTAATATTATATAATTAGTATCTTTTTATTATAATTATTATTAAATATATTATAATATATAATATGTTATATTGTTAATATATTAAATAAATTAACAATAATATTATAATATTTATAGTTTATTAATATTTAATATATAATTAGTATTATTATTATAATTATTATTAATTATATATTAATATATATTGTTAATATATTAAATATTATTATAATAATATTTAATATTTATAGTTATTATTAATATATAATTATATTATTAATATATTAAATAATTATTATAATATATTATAGTTATTATTAATATATTAATATTATTAATTAGTATCTTATTATTACTAATTATATTAATTATATAATAATATCATATATTGTATAATATATTAAATAATTATTATAATAATATTATAATATATTATAGTTATTATTAATAATTATATAATATATTATAGTTAGTTAGAATATATTAATATTATATAATTAGTATCTTTTTATTACTAATTATTATTAATATATAATTATATAATTAATATGTTATATTGTTAATATATTAAATAATTATTAACAATAATATTGTAATATATTATAGTTATTATTAATATATTACTATTATATAATTAGTATCTTATTATTAATAATTATTATTAATTATATAATTATGTAATTAATATCATATATTGTATATATATTAAATAATTATTGAGGAGGGATCGGATGACACCTCTTTTTGGTGACATCTCTTGTTACCACATCCATTTTTTTCATTTTCAAAGTCCAAATCGTCGATCCAAACCGTTCAACATGATCTCCACAATAAAATGTACTTGCAGATCAAATTTTACATTTTTTGAATTTTTTTACTATTTATTAAGTATTTTACAAAAAAAAAGCCATACTTAGACCATTGAATTTTGTACCGATCTTAATAAATAGTAAAAAATTCAAAAAAATGTAAAATTTGATCTACAAGTACATTTTATTTAGATAATCATGTTGAACGGTTTGGATCGCCGATTTAGACTTTGAAAATGAAAAAATGGATGTGGTAAAGAGATGTCACCAAAAAGAGGTGTCATTCCGATCCCCTCCTCATAATTATTATAATAATATTATAATATATTATAGTTATTATTAATATATTAATGTTATATAATTAGTATCTTATTATTAATATATAATTATCTAATTTATATCTTATATTATTAATATATAATATTATATAATTAGTATCGTATTATTAATATAATTATATAATTAATATCTTATATTGTTATATTAAATAATTATTATAAAATGTTCTAATATATTATAGTTGATAATTAATAATTAAATTCTATAATTATATCTTGTTATTAATAATTAACTAACTTAGGCTTCCAAAACTTTAGTCCTCCACACACTCTAACTAGACAAGAATACTTAAGCCTGTGGTCTAACTTTAGACCCTCAACCAAACATAAATAATTTAGGCCGGCCTAAGTTGGAATAACACACTTAGGCCACCTTAACTTTAGTCCACAACCAAACACCACCCTTGAGTCCTGAACTGAACAACTCACAACTCAAACTAATCCATCATCAGGGCTGAAGTTAACTTGGAAGTCAGGAAATATTCACACACCCAAATTTGACCCAACCTGATCCGAATCAAAGAGAACTTATCTGAGCCCAAAGAACCGGCTGCTACTGTAAACAATGTTTACCAGGACTTGAACATGGTTCTGGTTAAATCCATATCAGATGTAACCAAACCATCTCTAAACAACCAGACACCAAAAATTGATTTGAAATGGAAATTGCCTGCACCCCATTACTAAACACCCAAAAAAACCTTACTTGACCCAACAAAACTAAAGATTAACCCAAAAGAAAAAAAAAGATCCAATGACCTTTTTGCCATCTCAGACTATGGTATCAAAAGTCAAAACACTAACCTCATGCCTCTGCAGCTCGATGGATCGTGCAAGAGCCTTTCTCTTGGTCAAAAGATTAGTGGGTCTCAACTTAGTAGGCCGCTGGTACGACTTGCCCCGGTACAGGACCATAGCGTATCCCTTGGAGATCTTGTCAACCGATACCAGCACGCCACCGCTTTCAGCCTCCAGAGACAAGGCTATGCGTCTGACCTCATTAAAATTCTTTGAGTTGATAAGAACTTTGACCAGTTCACGGTACTTCCAATGCAGGTGCATGTTTTCCACTGTACCGTCAAACACTCGTCTCCTGCCTGGTACAGCTCATATTTAGTATTTGATGGCCTTTATGTATTTAAATTTGGTAATTTGGTGTATTTGTAACAGAAGCTAATTTTTCTTGAAAATTTTGTAGTACAACCAAAATTCAAGACAATAGACTATTTGCAGATTATATCCAATATTTTGTTATTTTGTAAATCTAGCATATTTCTCATGTTTAGACTGACTTGGGAAAAAAAAACTTTTCTTAATGTGCAAATAATGATATCAATCCAACATTTCTCAAATAACAGACATCTGGTATGATCATCTGCATATTTACCTCCTTTTCTTATTTTCCTTTACAAGCTACAACCAATGATACAGAAATATCTGCAAATGACTACCAGTATGGCCCTTGAAATCTCAATTATAGTTATAATAAAAAAACAAATCAAAAGAACAACAGATACCAAGCAGCAAATAGGCCTTCATCCTCAAACCGAGCTTGCGAAACATGAACCGCTCCTCATCTGTTATTGTTTCTGGCTCTTGTAAAGGTATTGTTGGCTTCAAATTCTCTTCAACTTTTTCTAATGCTCTCTCCGCACCACTTATCTTCCTTTCGGCCTTTTTTAAATAGAAGAACAGAAAATAGAGAATTTAATACAACCACATGCTTTTGTTTACAGCTAGAGCATGAAATTAATATGCTAATCCTATTAAGAAATCTACGAAACTGGTTTAGTCAAATGGGAAATGGAGAGTATAAATAACAAGACGGACTTTCAAAAGTTCCCAGAAAGCAAAAACATCTCATCATTATAAAACAAGACTATCCCATATGTCTCTCTTAAACATGGAATTTGTTACACGTATCTAAGGAAAGTGTGAAGGGAAAGGGCTAGAATTGGCGCTTTCCGTTTTCTGTGGCATATACAATGTTGCAAATGAAATTGCACCAAATAATAAAGCTACATCCCATTATCTACCTAATAGGAAAAGTTAAAAGTAAAAATTGCAATAGGCCCTACATTATGATGAAATGTCGAAAAGCCCCGTATTTCTCAGAAATTACAAAAAGCAGTTGTGAAAAAACTAAAGCAAACAATTACTTCTTTGGGAGCTTTCAGGATTAGTTTATTATGCACTCACAATAGGTTAAGCAATGTCTTAAAATTGCATTGATCATCAATATCTATTGTTGAAATTAATGCTTAAAGATATTAAATTTGAACTGTCATGCATCAAAAACCAAAAATAATGAATCAAATCAACAACCTTTAAATGGAGGTTTTTCATTATTATTATAGGAAAATGTTGTCTTCTTCTCTGAATAATTAACCAGTATATTGACCATGTAATGTAACACACAGTGGATTCAGTTTTCTTTATTTATAGTTTAGTTCAGGATTATTTTCTTTTTTGCAAACTTTGGTAATATCGGATCTTTTGCAATTCTTGGTACTGTGCAAAAGTCTTTTTACAAATTAATCAAATAAGTTTTACCAAAAAAAGCTTCCTCTCAAGCTTTCTGACAAGGTGAGCATGCCTAGCCCGCTCCACTTCCCTTCTCATCATCTCTTCATGCCCTTCATCAAGTATATTACCATACTTTAAATTGGCCTCAAGGGTTTCCTCTAAGGTACCTGTTCCACTGGGTCCAGAATTCGTGCAGGTACCAACGGAGAAAGAGGAGGCAGCTCTTAACCGCGCCTGTTCCTCCTCATCTTGAAAAGCTGCTAGTCTCTCTCTCTCTAACAATACCTCAGTTATGTCCGAGGAGAGGAAATTTTTACCACGGTAAAAAACAATGAAGTCCTTGTTACGCGAGAGAATCATCCCCCCGGTAAGTTTCTGAGGTCAAACAATTAAAATTTTACTACTCCACAGAGATAATTTAGCATAGTAATACATGCATGTATACTGTGTATAAGTCATACTATAATTCAACACCTACAAGGCCAGAATGTAATTATAAATGCTCAACCTGTATATATAGGTGGATCGGTTAATAATATGTACTCCATCATGTGCACTGAAAATCAGGTTACATCCATTAAAGTACCATGTCTAAATGCTAAACTATAAAGGATTGGTTATACTAACAACAAACTTATTTTGACAACTGTGAGAACCAATACCAAGCTGGTCAAAATCAAAATATTTAAATCATAGAGATGTTCTCTATAATTAGATAAGACATGCATAAAATTTGGTTGAAACCCATTGAGCGTTGTGAAAAAGTAAATGGTTCAATTATGTCAGCATTTGATCATATATCCAAATGATTCTCAAATTACACCAAATTTAATACAGAGTATCCTAAGCAACAAAGAACAAATCTATAATTTTAGTTTCTGATTTTGAAGATTTTTGACGTAGGCTATCATGGTTGTCAAAAAAGTTTGGTTGTCAGGGTGACACTTCCCAAGTATAGGATGGTCAATTTATTCCTCTCAATTATTTTTCTTTAGTAAAGTTACCTTGATATCCTCGGCCATTCTTTCACTAGTGGTGAGTGGTACCCCTCGTTTCAAAGCAACCTTCGCAATGCTACTTTTTTCCCATAGTCTTACCATAGCTGCTGCCAAGCCTTCATGCTGTTTACTTCTACCTACAGATTTAAGAAGACAATACAAGTAAAACATAAAATAACTGGAAAAAAAAAAATTAAATGGGCGACTCAGGTAAAACCAACCAAAATGACCAAATTATCTGTCTTGCTTTTCATTGTAATTCAACCAAGCTATTAAAAGGAGACTCTTAGCATTAGTTCAATGCGAGCTCATTATTAACGAACTACAGGACTAGTTAGTGAACGGGCGAAAATTGCCAACTTTAAGTGTGATTCATTTTATCACAATACTATTTTGGTTTCACTAACCAAAAGCCATTGACCTTTAGATGCAAGAAAAGAGTAAGTGTAATTTGCAAGTATATATACCAAGTGCAAAATGGGGAGGCAATGTCCTCGCAAGCCTCTTCAAACCAGTGCTGTCCTTTAAACCAAGAGAGGACTTGACACCATATGGCAAAATTCGGTAAGGTGGCTTGTATCCAGGCACCACACCTGGTAACAGATCTGCATCCACCGGCAATGGGTCAGATCCAGGCCAGTCAGTATATCTCGGCCCCAGCTCGTCCAATAGCTTGTCAATTTCATTTTCATACTCAATCTTTGGCTCTGATACATTCTCATTTTTTATTTTTCTTTCATCCTGGCGTGTGTCTAGGGTTTTGGGCCATTCCTTCCGGTACGGTACTCTTTCTTGTTTTGAAATCTCGTAGCTGACGCCACGATATAGAGAGATTGAGGAGCCAGATCGCCATATCACAAGACCCCCAGATTTTCTCTATATTTTATGAAAGGGAAGCTCAGTTAGTGCACAGAACACACAAGGTAATTTCCCTTCAATTTTTTACTGCTAATTTTCTGTACTTTCTATATGAATTTGATTCATGCTGCAATAATGTATCAAAGTTCTAATGCAAGATCAGCATTCTCACCTAGGTATCAGGAGGGCTACACTGCAATTGACTCAATACTGGCAGGGCAATAGCACTGACTTGTGCTAGTGGTAATTGTTCACTACCAGACTAACCAGCCCATCATTCAGTACTCTTACTGGTACCAGAGGGCGGTACCAATAAAATCATTCAGAATCAGCACAGATACCAGATGATGGCACATACAAATAATTTGTTACGAGCAACTAT
The DNA here is from genome assembly GCA_025461045.1 of Carex parvula. Lineage (NCBI taxonomy): Eukaryota > Viridiplantae > Streptophyta > Magnoliopsida > Poales > Cyperaceae > Carex > Carex parvula. The sequence goes on from JAJGRW010003496.1 coordinate 5,928, forward strand.
AACCAAAAATCAAAACTGCACCTCTAGAATCTCATGCATGCGCTTCATGTTGAGAGCTGACGTGCCCTCGCACTTCAGTCGTACCACCTCGTCCGTTCTCCATTTATCACGTATGGCGTCGACAATTTCTTTCGTCACACCGATCCCTTTGATCTTTATCTTTGACTTCTGTCTAATTGCCACGTGTCTCAGCCTTCTTAGTTCGGCAGTTGGCAGTGTCAGCTCCGCAAGAGAGGTCTTGCTTCTCTTCCTCCTATCCTGTCATAGGATCACAGTGCCACAATAGTTCAAATTAACTACTAAATTTCTTTCCTTTTGGGGTGGTGGCTCGTCTGTTCACAAATTGAACTAAGAAAATAGAATAATTAGGATGTAAGATAGTTTTGCACGTACAGCTTAATGCCACTTATTTTTAGAACTCTAGTATCCGTGTGCATCTTCCAGTATATTAAGTCTTCTACTGGAGATGTTCATTTCTGGTACAGTACAGCCTTGCTTGCTACTGAATAACTAAACAGAAAAGAGTAACGGGTATAAGGAAGTACCTCTTGCTTCTCTTTCAAGCTCTTCTCCCTCTCCCATGGAAACTTGACCTCCTCTTTCAAATCCAGCCCCAAACCACCTCGTGAATTCGGCAGAATTCCATCCTCTGAATAAAATATATCCTCAACCGAACCTTTTTCGGGTAACGGCGGCGCCTCCTTCTTCTCTTCTGACTCATCAATGTACCCGAATTTCTTCAAGCTTTCCACAATTTTTGCCATGGTGGTGCTCCCAGTACTTGGGCTGGTAACAACTTCATCTCCATTACTTGAAAGACCGCCTCGATAGTCTACAACGGATTGTGGTCGCTTGGGAAGAGAGAGAGGGCAATTTTGGGAGGAAGAAGAGAAAGGCGCGTAGGTTGAACCGGGAAGAAGTTGTGTTTGGGAAAGGTTTGAGAGGACAGAGAGGGTGGTTCTGGAAGGGAATTGGAAAAGAGAGAAAGGCGGATGGTGTAAATGAAATGAATGAGAAATATGCATTTTAGAGATGAAGACTGAAGAGGAGGATGAAGTGCTTTGTGGAATTATGGAGCCATGGAGCCATCAGCCATTAGCCATGGAGGGTTGGTTTATTATGCACGGGGAAAATCAATAAAAATCAATGAGAAACTCCGTTATCCGACTGCGAGAGTGAGAACGAATTGGATTAGACCGAACCAACCGGATCCGACTCGACTAATGAGTGTAAATTTGAGCTGGTTCGATTCTATTCGTACTTGACTTGCACCATCTCAGCGATTCTATTATTTTACAGGGGCGTCACCGCCATCTGAATGAACTCGACCAAGTTTAATCCATGGAATTTATTCAAGTCATAACTTTTTAAATGTTTCACAAAAATTAAAAATCACCTTCTCCGCAATTGTCATTCAGGGAAGAAGTTACAGTGTGTAGTGGAGTTGGAAGTTGCTATCAGATAAAATCAGAGGTTATTATGAACATGATAATACATTACTTAAAATGATGACTTATCCAACATGATAATCAGAGGTTACTGTCAGCCTTGACAATGAACTTGAAAATGTTGTCTGTAACATAAATATTGCATTTAGTTGCAAACTTCTTTTCTATAATAGTTTGTTTGTTGCATGCATGAAACAAAAACTATTTTGGGAGGATGTTCATGCTATAGCAATTTTTTCATTCTTTTAAATTTTGTATAATCTCTTGATTGACATTTTTTAAAATCAGGCAATGTATATATTTGTGATACTGATGAAACAGTTAATCACTTATTTGCAAACTAGCTCAGCAAATATGATTTTGGCTAGGACTAAATCAACATTACTATAGACAATGGAATTCTATGAAAGATGTTTTCAATTTTGCATTATCGCTTTCTTTTACTCAAAGACATACAAGACTAAGAATACAATGTGGCTCCCACTAACCTTCTTGTATACATAAGGTTCTTCTTCGCATTAGATGAATCCAAGGTGTTTAACCTCATCATCGAAGAGTTTGTTCCAACTCCTTGATGCTTACTTCAATCCATAAATGGATCTTCAAAGTTTGCATACTTTACTTGCATACTTTGGATCTTTAAAACCTTAAGGTTGTACCATGTACACATTCTCTTCTAAGTTCACATTTAGGAACACTGTTTTGACATCTATTTGACATATTTTATAATCATGAAATACGGCAATGGCTAGCAAAATCCGAATAGACTTAAACATAGCAACAAGTGAAAATGTTTCCTCATAATTAATTTCTTGAACTTGACTAAATCCTTTTGCGACTAGTCTAGCTTTGTATGTTGTCATGTTGCCATCCCTGTCTATCTTTCTCTTGAAAATTCATTTGTTTTGTATGGCTTTCTTTCCTTGAGGAAGATCTGTCAAGTCCCAAACTTGGTTATCATATATGGATTGCATTTCTAATTTCATGACTTCGTACCATGATTGGGAGTCATCTCTACCCATTTCTTCTTGGAAGGTCAACGAATCTTTAGTGTCAATCACTAAGATTTTATGAAGGCCTAGATAGATATCAGGTTTCTTTCTTACCCTCATTGACTTTCTTGGTTCTTGTTGTTCTTCTTGAACATCTTTCTCAATTTCTTGTGGAATAGGTTCAAGCTCAATTTGCATTGATCGAACACTCGATGGTGATGTGTCAACCTCTTCCTCAATCGTTTGAGGAATCTGTTCAAACATGCTCCCACTAACCATAGGAATGATAGTTGGGATATCTTGATCCTTATGATCTTGCAGTGTCTCTTGAGTTTCCTCAAGCGTTACACTACTCTCACTACTTCTCAATTTTTCAAGAAATTCTACCTCTAATAATATTGCACCATTTTCAACAAGTATTATATTTGTTGACTTGTGCTGGAAGTAGTATCATTTCGTTTCTTTAGGATAACCAATAAAGAAATATTTATCCGCTTTGGGTTCAAGCTTGGTTGATGTCAAACGTTTGACGTAAGCCTTGCATCTCCAAATCTTGAGAAATGATAGGTTAGGAGCCTTTCCTAACCATAACTCGTAAGGAGTTTTCTCAACGGATTTCGAAGGAACTAGGTTTAGTGTGTAAGTCACGGTATGGAGTGCATATCCCCAAAGATAAAGAGGCAATTCGATTTGGCACATCATTGATCGAACCATGTCAAGCAATGTTCAATTTCTCCTTTCGGATACACCATTCCATTGAGGTGTACCAGGTGGAGTAAGTTGTGGTATGATACCATATATGCACCAAATTCATTACTTAAGTATTCTCCTCCGCGATCAGTTCGCAAGCTTTAATTCTCTTATCAAGTTAGTTCTCTACTTCATTATTGAATTCTTTGAACCTGCCAAAGACTTCACTTTTGTTCTTCATAAGATAAATATAGCCAGAGCGACTATAATCATCTATGAAGATGATGAAATACCTGTAACCATCTCTTGCACTTGTGCTTATTAGACCACATACATCGGAATGTATCAATTCCAACAAGTCTTTTGCCCTTGTACCTTTATTCTTGAAAGGTGTTTTGGTCATCTTTCTAATTAAACAAGGTTAACATGTCTCAATTGCTTTGCAATCAAGGAGACCAAGAAGATTAAACTCTTGTAATTTCGTAATGTGTTTCTCGTTTATATGACCAACGCGATAGTGCCATAAGAGAGTCTTATTCTCATGAGACGTCTTGAGCCTTTTGTTATTGATATTTAGGACATGTTTATCACTCAATTCAAGCAAATATTTCTCCATTGCGAATAAAGACATTTGCATAGAAAATACTATCCTTTGAAATATTGTGTGATTAATCGTGTTTGTTTATTATTGTTTGGAAAAACTATTTATTTGTACTTTAAATTTCTTGAATGCAAATTTTTTTAATGATTTTTTTTGAAAAAAAATGATATTATTTTAATAGATATTTTATTTTTCGGAGTAAATTAGCAGGAAATAAAACGCTAGTAATTTATAACTTCGTAATGTTCATTTAATGAACTAAATTTTCATTAAAAAAAGTTGGAACATTCGACTTAATTTACTTTCATGGATATTAAAGAAGTTTGTAAATCACACTAGTGTAGAAAAAGTCGATATATTATTTTATTTTTATTTTGAGAGATTTATTTATAAGAATAAAACTGAAATGCAACAATCGTAAGTGTGCAACTCGAACAGACTACTTGATATAATTGTTTTGGTTCAATAAATGTACATATACAATATAAATTCGAGTCAAAATACTTCACATATATAGCATGACACACACACACACACACACACACACACACATATATATATATGAGGAGGGTTAAAATGCACCCTACCTTTTGTGCTCCTAACGTGCACCCTCCCCTCATATCTTCATTTTCAAAGTTCAAATAGTCGATTCGAATCTTCCAACATGTTCTTCATATTAAAATGTGCTTGGAGACCAAATTTTACATTTTTTGGAAAAAATTTTACTATTTTTTCAGAATTTTTGAAAATCATCACTTTGCTGAATTTTTTATTATTGTTTAGTTTAATCAAAAATTCTGAAAAAATAATAAAAAATTTCCAGAAAATGTAAAATTTGGTCTCCAAGCACATTTTAATATGAAGAACACGTTGGAAGGTTCGAATCGACTATTTGAACTTTGAAAATGAAGATATGAGGGGAGAGTGCACGTTAGGAGCACAAAAAGAGGGTGCATGTTAACCCTCCTCTCTCTCTCTCTCTCTCTCTCTATATATATATATATATATATATAGGAGTTGGCTACGGTGCTATGCATAGCATAGAGGGCCTCCGTGCTACGGCTCAATATTTGAGTTTTTAAAATTCTAACAATCGATCCGAACCGTTTAACATGATCTCCATATGAATATGTACTTGCAAACCAAATTTTACATTTTTTAGAATTTTTTTACTATTTTTTTAGATTGGTAGAAAAACACTTGATCTGAATGGTACAGAATTTTCAGATCAAGTGATTTTCTACCTATCTAAAAAAATGTAAATTTTGGTTTGCAAGTACATATTCATATGGAGATGATGTTAAATGGTTCGGATCGACCGTTAGGATTTTGAAAACTCAAATATTGAGCTGTAGCACGGAGGCCCTCAATGCTATGCATAGCATATTAGCAATTTCCTATATATATAATATATGCCGGGTTTAATTTTTAAAATACATTTAACCTCGAGCATTTCGATTTTATTATTTTAAGTTTTACGATCTTTGCTGCATGTGATACAATCATAGTATCATACAATAGACAGACCTGCCATTTCAATCCAGGATTTATAATGGGAAGCCATGCATATGGAACAATTTTCGAACAATTTTCGCCATTTATGTAAAATTGCTCCATGAACAGCTACATATATGTTGTGTATTTTGGGTATAGGAAAAATGGGTCTATTTTGTACACTTCTACTTTAAATTTATAAAACCCTAAATACGCAAAGTTAGATTGAATTGCAAGCGCACAATCTATCCTTGTAGTAATTATGGGTATCGATCCAAAGACAACGGGAAATATTACTTTTTACTAAATCAATTAACTCTAAAATAGTGCAAATAAAGTAAAGGGGGGGTTTGTTGTAAAATTGGTTTTGGGTTCAATACCCGATTGAGAGTTGAAATTAAAACAAGACAATTTTAAACAAACAAATAAAAAGGAGTTGTGATTCAAATGGATAAGAGTCTAGGGGCTATCGGCATACAATTCTTTGGTCAAATCTACATTTACTTGTTATTCTAAACTCATGTTTGCAATTCTGGGGTTTCTAAACGTAAATATAAAAAAGGGTCACTTTCGTGAATTAATGACTTGTCTAGATAATTCGGACTTCACGATTAAGTCCTTCACCCTAGCTATCTAGACCTTAAGCACAGATTAGCCTAGTTTATCCCTAAATACCAATACTTCACGGTTAAGTCCTTCATACGATATTTGGTTCAATTCTAGGTGTCCCAATCAAATATAAGGCTTCACGATTAAGTCCTTCACCTCAATTCAACCTTTGTTCTTGTGGTTCCGGACTAAGAAATAGATTTGGTCATTTCTAATCTTAATCCTAAGGTAATTCATGTATACAATTTGGTACCATTAATTATAACTCCTAGCATCTTAAGTTGATTAGACTCAAGCGGGAAATTAACAAGCAATCAAATCATACAAGCACATGAATTGTAAAATCAACAAGAATAAACAAGCATGCAAACAATCATCATAAAGAAATTCATCCAAGTAAACATAGATTCAACACAAATTCATGTTTTTAGCCTAAGCCCCTAGAGAGGAAATCTAGCCTCTCATGGGTGAGTTAACAACCAAAGAAGTTACAAGAGAAATCATGATGAAAACAAAGTAAAACGAGTAAGAGAATAGACTACACCAATCTCCTCGCTCACTGCCTTCAATCTTCACTTTTGCTTGCTCGAGAATCCTTCAAACCTTGTTCTTAATCGCCTTTGATCACGAGGAGAAGATAGAAAATGTCCAGAGAGATGTGGAAGTTAAACCTAGAATGAAGAATGCCTTCTCCTGCTGCCTCCCTGCCCATATATAGCTCATTTCGTGTCTTCGGAAACAATCTCCAAAAATCAGGCAGCAAATCTGAGAAGATATCATGAATTAAGGCATTAATGGCATTGGTGCGGTCTTCCTGCGGCCTTCACAAATTCCGTGCGGGTCGCACAAACTGGAAAATCGGCTAAGGAATGAGGGATCGTGCGTGCGGCCTTCATGCGGCCCGCACGGCCACCCGCAGAACTCTCGGTTAAATCAATGCGGCCCGCACAAAAGTTGGTTTTCGTCTGAAAAATGGCTAAGGAAAAAGGGGTCGTGCGGCCTTCACAAATTTCCTGCGGCCCGCACGAGTACCCGCAAAACTCTCGGACAAATTAGATAAAGGAAAGGCAGTAACTTGGTTCTACGGTGCATTCTATACTAAACTAGACTAAAATACAAGGGTTTTGGTACAGTTTAGGAGGTAAAACCTCGACCGAAGGTATATATAATTGAGGCTTATCAATATATAGCTGGGTTTCTAGACAAAACCTGAAAAGTGAAAACCCCTCGTTTACAACTGACTAGTGACGATCTGAACTCACAGATAGAGCTTGTGGGTCCCCATATTTTTATTAATAAAAAAAAAATATCGACAATGGATAAGAATAACGTAATTATCTGTAATGTTCAAAGGACGTTATAGATCAAAACGTCTAAATTAGCGAAATCACATTAACCACTAATTAACGCAACCGCAAACTTTGGACGTTGTGTACTATCCCGTCCTGGTGCTCAGTGAAAAAGAAAATTAAATGCTGACCGTTTTGGTCTACCACGTCCAGGCATTTTGAATAATTTAAACGCCAACAATAATATCGGTTCTCCATTTTACGTACAGTTATTTTATACATCTTTATACTTCAGACATACTAAGGAATCCAATTAGTTACAGCCACATCAGCGATAACTAATCAAGTAAAATAAGTATTATGATAAAGATGTTATTAGATATGTAATCTGTCATCTTGGAAACCCCGCTACATCACCACACGCCCACGCTGAATTCACGTCTCTCTCAATTCAACTTATTTTTTCCGCTGATCAGGCCGTGGTAGATCAAAACAGTCAACATTTAATTTTTTTTTCACTGAGCATCAGACCGGGATAGTACACAACGTCCAGAGTCCACGGTTTCGCTAATTAGTAGTTAATGTAATTTCGCTAATCTATACGTTTGATCTATAATGTCCTCTGAACGTTACAGACAATCACATTTTTCTTATATGTCGAATTTCTCCCAATTTCTTTCCATTGTCGATATTTTATTTATTTATTTTCTATTAATAAAATTTTCGGTTGTGGGTCCTCCAATAACCGTCTCCACATGCAAGGAATCTGTATCCTTGCGGATACAGCAAATCCCCTGGAAAAAGATCCTATTACAATACTACATCCTTCCGATATCAACGTGGCAAAATTTTACTTGTCTGATAGCTGTTTTATGTTCGGTTCTCAAAGCTAATCTAGATACGCTCCTGAGACGGTGCATGTAACTCCTGCCGACGTACGGTCTTAGAACAATGAAGTGGGTACACTGTTGTAACAGGGGACTCCTCGTTAGCCATTCATTTCCATCCACGAGTCTCAAGAGCCAAACAATCTCCACTTCTTCCTTCAATCTATTAATCGAAAAAGATTTCCCAATTCGGAACCCCTTATCCAATCAAGTCATTCAATTCTCACTTCATCTGAGCTAAAAAGGATAGATGAGTCTAATTTCTGTTCTAATTTATATCCGGGTCGATATTTCTAAATCCACTGAGAGATGTTGCCTTATCGTCAACTGTTGCACGGAAGTAACATAAATAAATTCACATAAAACTAAAACCACAAATTTAGACGCGGTCACGCTGATGACTAGGCCCAAATTTTTACACTGTGATCGTTTTACACAGAATCGATTCTCGTAGTCTCCATCTCTTTCGCGTAATTCGAGTTTCGTTCAATCGCCGATGCAGAATAATCTCAGCCGCGGATTGGTCAGATGAGGCAATCCGTGCTGCTCCCAAGGGTTCTTCTCTTGGGGCTGTTCTTCGTTGTTTTGCCTTTTTTTCTTATTATGATGCTCAATTTGCCATCCACCAATACCAAATCTGGTTAAGTTTTGTTCTTCCTTTTATTTGAGCATTTTGTTACACTTTATTCTTATATTCTTATATTCTTATTCTTTTGCAGAATGGGACGAGTTCGGAAGAGAAAGCTCCGGATTGGTTAAGAATGTAATGGCTTGATTGCTGAAATTTTCGAAATTCCCATTTAAATTCAAGTAGTATGCATCATGAACCAATCTACTGAAATAGCTTAGAATGGCGATAAATTTTTATATTAAAAAAATCATCCGAAATGGTTCCAATTTCCCTGTTCCTCAATTTGTCAGAATTTGCTTATAGGATGAGTACAGTATGGCCTTATGGGGTGGAATTTTGAAACATTTAGAATAGAGCCAGAGGGTTGCATATTAATCTGGTTATTTGAGGGTATAATTAAATTCAATATTTTTCATATTGATAATTCAAGAGCAATTTTTTCTTTTCAAGAAAAAAAGGACACCATATGTTAATTTGTTTTAATATGCCGTAATTTTTTGTAAGCAGGGGCACACTGGTGACTCCCATAAACTCAATGTCATTGAAGAGGTTATCTGTGCAACATACTTTATTTCTTCTTCTTCTTTTTTTTCTCAAAGTTTTCTTATTTCTTTTGGATTGAATTAAGTTTTATTACGTCTTGATTTAGGATACTGAAGGAATTGTATATAAAGAAGAAACCCTTCGGACCCCTGTGATGAGAAGCAATGCCTCACTTGAAAAAGGCAAACCTTTTTGCAACTTTCGAGAAATTTGTAATTATTAAATATCAATAACTAACCATCAAATCTATGATTTCGTTATTTCTTTTTGTTTAAAATAATCAGGATTGGTATCTAACGGTAGAACATATAGAGAAGTTCGGAGTACTACTAGAGAGGTACGGCTCCCTACAAAGAAGTTAGATAACTGAGTAATTGTTATTACTTGCTTGCTCAATACTTATTTTCTGTTCAATAATCAAAACACAGATAAACAAAGTATCAGTTGAAGTAAATAAAGACATAAGAGAGAAGATATGGGAGATGGAAGACCAGTTGATAATGGCACGGGCATATTTGCAGTTTGCCCCTCCTAATAGCAGCAACTCACACCTAGTCAAGGAGCTCAAGTTAAGGATCAAAGAGATTCAGAGGCTACTTGCTCATACTACTGCAAATTATCACTTATCTAGGAGGTAGGATGGAATAATAAAATGACATCTCTCTATCTTAATAGTACTTAACCGCCCAACATTTCTTATATATTTTATCTCCAAAAGTAAGGAATGTAAAGAAAAAAAAAAGAATAAGTAGAACATTCCTCTGTAGAATAAAAGACACATTTAGAGCGTTACATATTTGCCCCTTGCTTGAGCTCTATAATCAGTTTTCATTTGATTTATTTGATTTTCTGCTGTCACATTCTGTTCTTTTTTGTTAATAGAAAATCATTCATAGATTATGTGAAATATAAGGTCTAGTTTGCGAAAGAACCCAGCATTAAAAAAATTATTTCCATAAAATTGAGATCAAGAACACTGCCCCAGTGCATTGCAGAAAATCCGCCAAATGGAGGCAACCTTATTCAGAGCACAAGCAGCATACCCAGACTGCTCAGCCATGGCATCTAAGCTACGGGCAATGACTTCCAATACGGAAGAACAGTTAAGAGCACAACAAAAACAAGCATCGTATTTGACACAAGTAGTGGCTAGAACCATGCCAAAGGGACTTCACTGCTTCTCTCTGAGCCTCATTTCAGAGTATTTTCGGATGGATGCGGAGAAGCAGGTGCTGCCGAGAGGGCATTTGGTTGAGGATCCTGATTTGTACCACTATGCAGTTTTCTCAGATAATGTGCTTGCTTGCTCAGTGGTTGTCAACTCAACAATTTGCAATTCAAAGGTATTAGCTTCTGTATTTATTTTGTCCATGCCAAACTGATACCAGTCGGTTTTTGTTCCATTTATTTTCAGTTGGGATTTAGTTTTTTGGATAAAACTACAGCCTTATATGGGTGTTGGCCAAATTATTTGTTGGGTCATACCAATGCTGTGTGTACACCTCTTTTTTAATGCTACTGTTAACATCCATACAGAAATGTTGACTCTAGCTATATGAGAAATGCTCTGCGGCCTCGGCCATTATTTCATATTTGCTCATAATATAAGTTTGTAAAGCATATGAAATCTATGTTTAATTGACAATCTGAAACCAACATCATTAGAGTGATACTCCACACTTCATGTATATCTGAAATTATTGCAATCTTCTGATACAGGAGCCAGATAAAATTGTGTTTCACATAATAACTAATTCACAAAATTTTTCCAACCATGTCAGCATGGTTTCTCCTAAACCCTCCCACTTCAGCTACAATTCAAATCCAGCAATAGAAAATTAAAGCATCTCCCCTCCAATTTCTCCTCAACCTTCAATTCCATGACCTACAAGACCTCCAATTCACATCTCCCCTCAACTACCTCCGGTTCTATCTCCCACAGATATTCCCTTTTTTAAGCAAAGTATTACTTCTGGATCATGATGTGGTGGTGAGGAAGGACTTAGGGGAACTATGGCAGGTTGACAGGAAGGTAATGTCAACTTAGCGGTCGAGGCATGTGATGGCATAGGTACTCATTCAATAGAATAAAAACCCTCATTAATTTTTCTGATCCAATTTTGGCGAATAATTTTTGATGGTGAAACCTGCATTTGGGCTTTTGGGATGAACTTATTTAACCTAGACGAGTGGCGGCGCCATGATCTGACAGATCTTTCCTTAAATGGCTTCAATTGGTAAGACAATCTTATTTAAATCAAAGATTACATTTTGACTGACACTGGTTATGGACCTGTGCTGCATCCAAGTGCTGTCACCACTAATAGTGGCCCTTCTAAGAAAACTCCTTTCATTATGTATGGATCAGGGCTTGCCATTTGTATATTTGGTTCATTGTTCTTGTAGCTAGTACTATGTTCGAATAATATTTGATATTATTATTCTTTTTTGTAATATTGAAGGGAAAGGAGAGGCAGCTATGGAGTGGAGGAACCCTACCAATAGGTCAGATGGTATTTTACAATCATACCATTGCTCTTGACAGAAGTTGGCATTTGTTCGGCCTTGGACAACTGAATTTTAGATTAGTTAGTGAACATGAACTAGAGAAAGCTGCGGTACTCCACTATAATGGGAACAGGAAACCCTGGCTGGAGATCTCCATTCCAAGATACAAGGTCTACTGGAAAAAGTACTTGAACTACAATAACACATTTTTGCTACGATGCAATATTCATGAATAATTAATAGTTGCGGCTGACCATCTTGTAGTTAATTTTTTTTATTGTATTTTTCCTTACTTTTCTCTATGCAGGCAGACTAATCAGTTAATTATACAGTAGCCACTCAATGCCCTCTGTTTTCTATGTTTAGATAGTAATAACGTATAATAAATATCAATCTATAGGGATTTGGTCTTGTTACTACTTACTACATTACTGTTGCTATTGTTCTTATAATAATTATTGCTACCATTCTTTTTTTCACTAATTTTATTGATTAACTCAATTGCACTGAGAGGTTGCAACGGTAAACAAGGAGGTATGTTGATGGAATGCATGATGGCAGTGGATATGCTTGTGCATCATGTTTCCAATTGGTTTAGTTGCTTCGCGACATAACCCCTAAGAATTCATATCCATCATAAGCTTAACGTACGACTAACAATTGGTACTGGTACTGCTGTACCAGCATACTGGTAATAGCTCAAAACAAAAACTATGTGTTAATAGAACAAAAAATAAACGTTCCACAAATCAAAAGATTAACCAAGGATATGGACTGCAATTAAAAGCTGAGAACATTCTACAATTATGCTAATGCATCCCTGAAAAGTAAAAAACTCACGCTTTGAACATCCAGTTACTAATTTTGAGAGGACAAGTCACTAATTGATGATTGATACTTAGCAAGTCAAGTGTTGATGCTCATTGTGCTTAAACAAGTTAAACTGATAAAGCATTGATACTATGTTTGACTTGGTTGTTTAACATGCATGCAACTAGATTTTTCCATTCTACAATGTATAGAATAGTAATCATGCAAGTATTATTGCCCCCATGTTGACCATTTTTCATAGTAGATATTATCCGGATCATGCCTTTGCCTTGTAACTGTCAATAACTGAGCCAACATACATGAACAGGAAACATAATTATCAAGACGTGAACAAATATTTTCATTATATAAAGCACGAGAACTGCAAATTGGATTGTTCTTAACATGTTGAAATTATTTTGATTATTCAATTCAATAAAAAAAAAAAAAGGAACAGCTAATTAGAAAAAACAATGGGCTTATCCTAGAACCAATTCAACACGTTGTAGACCACAGAATGGAATTTTGGGATTAAAAATCTATTTACTTCCCTCGGTTGCGAAGGAAAATTAAAAAAGAAGAACTATTTATTTAAATTCTTAATTAGGATGATTGGTGCATTGAGGAGTGGTCAATGTTCACTTGTTTTCTGAGGAGATTTATATTTGTTTATGCTAAAAGCTATAGTTGCTACCTGGATCCAGAAAGACAAAAGGTATATGAAATGTATACTCCTTCCATCAAAGAAAGGTTAACCTAAAATTCTTCTAGTGAGCCAAAGCCCAGTTTTCAATTGGAGAATTTATATATTGACTTTGCTTTATTAAATTATTTTGGGGCAGAAGACATTACTTGCAAAACTTTCATGTTAACAAGAACAAGTCATTTTCTTAACTAACAAAAACAATTGGTCATTGTATTTGAATTAAGTATAACAAGTTTTAATGAAGCATAT
>JAJGRW010003497.1:0-53490 GCA_025461045.1 Carex parvula
CTTGCAGTTGCACTCTTTAATTCAATCAATTACGAATGAATGTTAAGTCTCCCGCATATTTTTTTTTTTCAAAATTATTGAACAAGAAGAAGTTATTTTTTTTTTTTCAAAATAACAAGAAGTTATTTGTCTAATGATGTTTTGCTTGATTAGAGAAGCTTGTTGCTGTGTATAATTGAAAAAAGGGTTAATTTTTTATTTACCCTTGAAAACTTAATTATTTGGTTTCCTATTTACCACTCTTTATTATATCTAATATGTCTCTCAACTCTTGTTTATATTTTTTATTTACCCCTCGAGTTCATTATCTATAGTTAAGTATTGTCATAATTTCTATTTTCCCATTTTACCCTTGTTCTTTTGTCTTGAACTTTTTTATACGACAAAGAAAGAGATTCGAAACACAAAAATAATCTGACAAGGTTTAATTCATATAAGAACTATATGCTTATCTACAAGTGGGATTCATTAGATATTTCAATCATGTAACTCTGGACACCTGTACTGGATTGTGATTCAGCTACTTTTGGTTTAACTCATGAAAATAACTTTATAAAAATAAAATTTAAAATTATGAGATTCAGTCAATTCAGTCAAGTTTGACATGTATAAAAAAATATTTTTTTTTAAATCCCAACAGCAGCTTCCTTAAGAACATTTCACACTCTATATATCCACCGGTGCCTGTTCATTAGAAAAAAAAACATCTATGCACCGTCCCATGCCCAGTATGCACTGTACCAGTCTAGGTACCTTGCCAACCCGCTATGCCTTGTACCAGTCCTGGTACATGGCAGTCTATATACCCATCTTTATATAAAGATTGAGATAAAAAAACACACACAACACTCAGTGTAAAAACAGAAATGCAAAAGCATAATTTACAATTTACCCCTCGGTAAAATGAGAAATTGAAAAACAGTAAAAACCACCAAATTTAGTAGAAATTTAGCCACATTCTCATTACTAACACATCTGACTGCTAGTATTTTAAAAGGTATTCGTTTCCCTTCAAAAACAATAAAACACTTTAGCATATCAGATTGATCTCAACAACAAAACAACAAAACACCTTAGCAGCAGTATACCAATTTGTATCAAAAACACTTGAATAAGCTAATATGAATTACTATAAGAAAACAAATGAAAAGCTATTCGAATTCTTCTTGTAGAAGCTTGAATAAACTTGTTGTACATCACTCCAGACTTCATCTTTTTCTTGCCCCTAGAAAATAATTATGGAAAGATTAATACACTTATATTTATTAAAATATTCAAAATATCTTAATTCATCAAGAAACATCAAATCAGAAAAAAAAAAATACCTTGTTCTAGTTGACCCTTGAGTTGTTTGCCCTTCATTATGGTTTTGTGGAATAGCATTTTTATAAGTATTCTTATGATGACCTAACATTCCGCATCGTAAACATTTATTCGATTTCTTATTCTTTTCATCATATGACTTTATCCTACTCTTTCTTGGTCTACCAGGTGGCCTTTTAATGATAGGTGGGAGCATTTTATAACCTAAATCACATTCAACCCACTCATCTCGACTAGATATTGTAGTAATTGGGATGGCGTATGTTGCTTTAAAATAAGCAACAGTAAAGTGAGGGTCAACATAATCTTCCCACTTGGCATTTCGAATTGAAGCAATGAATGCGGCCGCATGTACACATGGAACACCTTTCACTTGCCATGCTCGACAAGTGCATGTCTTTTCATCGAAATTCACACTCCATACTTTTCCAGCTCGTTCGACCTCCGCACAGGAATCGATACTCCTATGCACCTCATATGCACCTAACCCCTAAAAAAAGAAACAAATTTTAGTGCATGATAAATTTAAAAAAAAAAAAAGATTAAGAATAAGAAATTGTCATTGTGAATATTACCCGAGAAATAGTTTTTATGTATTCATCCACCTTAGGAACTAATGGGCCTTTCCAACTCCTTGCAATTCTTCTTCTTTCATGAAATCTCACCATGATTTTTCTTCGTATCGAGTTTAGTAAATCCAAAACTGGCTTGTGCCTTGCTTCAGATACCCAAGCATTAAATGTCTCCGATATGTTGTTTGTGAGATAATCACACTTTGTTGCAGTCCCAAATTGACTTCTGCTCCATAATTTGCTATGCTCGTCCTCCAAATATGTTATGGCAGTGGGACAAGATTTAGCAATTTCATAAATAATACTTTGGAATCGCCTTGGAGAATATGTCTGGGCAGCAGCCCAAAGCCCAAACTTGAAAAGATCACCTCCAAAATGCTTCTTAAAATTACTGAATAAGTGTCTTATACATTCCCTATGTTCAGTAAATGGGTACACACTCTGGACAGCTGCTACTAACCCTTTCTGCATATCTGATGAGATAACAAAACCCTCTTGCATCCCTATTGCTCGGTGTAATGATCTTAAGAACCACTCCCAAGATTGCTCGCTCTCATTTTCTAAAACAGCAAAAGCAACTGGAAACATCCAATTATTTCCATCAACTGCAGTGGCAGCAGCAATAACACCCTTCCATTTTCTCTTTAGGTGGCATGCATCAAGACCGACATATGGTCTACAACCTGTGAGAAATCCGGCTATACATGGCCCAAGTGCAATAAAAAAGCGTTGAAAATGTCGACTCTCACCTTCGGATTCCATTCTTTTCACACTTTTTTCATTAATCGCCACCGGTTCAGTTTCAAAATCTACAAAACTTTTGAAATTTTTGCTCTCATGAGTACCTCTTTGAATGCCCCCATTTGTATAAAAGAATCATCCCATTTACCGTATATCTCCTCCATTGCTAGTTCTTTTCCATGCCAAACCCTAAGGTATGGTATCTGAATTCCAAATCTTTTTTCAAGCTTTCTTTTCAAAACCTTTGGTGGTGTATCTCCTTCACTCCTCAAGTTATTGAACAAGAAGAAGTTATTTTTTTTCAAAATAACAAGAAGAAGTTATTTGTCTAATGATCGATGTTTTGCTTGATTAGAGAAGCTTGTTGCTGTGTATAATTGAAAAAATTCTTCGTGGTGGCCTCTATTAAAAAGAGTATCAAAAGTAAATAAGAAAAACCAAATTATTTGCTGTAGATAATTAGCTTGATCGATGACCAAACTTCAAAGCACACTACCAGATAACGATAGCAACATGAACAAGAAGTTTATGTAAATTAATTAAGTTAAAAACATTACAATTTATGCGATGGTACAATTGACAAATAAAAATTACAAATTTATGATTATACTTGTACATAAACGGTGATTAAAATTCACTATGGAATTAAACAACGTATTTGTCCTTTGTTATTTGAACCTCCTTATGGAAGAGGATTTTAATTAAAATAACACACTCATAACAGTTGAGATATACAACTCACTACTTATCAGCTTTCTCGGTAACCATGGCTATTTCAGGCTTGCCGTGGAACCTGGCTACAGCACAATCAGTGGCAAAAATAGTAGAAGAGGAGTAGCTAGCCGCACCAGTCATCACCGGCATGTTCTTCCTCACATCCAACTTGTTAACATAGTCCGGCCGGTATGTTTGACCAAGAACTCCATGCACGTCATCGCTAAGTGCATGGAACCTAAACGACAGGTCAAAATGCGCAAGGCTGTCTTCAGGTGTTACCCCATAGTTGTGGATATCAGATTCCTTCTTCGTGATTGGTACTGCCTTTCCAATTATTGTAAAAACTCCCCTCAACTCGACTATAATTCCGTTTGTTTCTGCTGTTCGTGTAATGAAGAGCGAAGGCACTGTTTTAGGGATCCACTTGGCTTGCATCTCGGTCGGGATATCAATACGCTCCCCATCAAAGGTAATGACAATGCGATCGGTGCTGTCATCCCAAGTCATGGTCTTTTCCACCCCGATGTAGAGCTTGTGGTTGTTGCCAAAGATTATACCCAGTGCCTGAATCCAGGTGAAGTCGCGACTCTTCTCAGGGTTGTGTTTACCAATGAAGTGGGCATTGATGTGCAGACCATTGTCAGAGACTATGCAAAAGTCATCATCTTTTTTCCCATGGAAATAAAAGATGTTCCCATCAGCACCAGTGAAGCGAGGGTCACCGCAGACTGTGCCTGGGAACAAGGTCGCACACTGCACGAATTCCAATACCATGCAGAAGAATAACAGTTAAGTAATTGAAGAATTAAATATTGCTTTGAGAATTTTATAATATTCGTAAATCAATATAAAAGGTCTTAAAAAAAAAAGGGAAATGCTTGATAGCATGTACCAGGCTATTTAGCCTAGCTAATTAATTATCAACTTTTATGTAATCGGAGTATGATGATATAATTTATTAAGGGTTAATAACTCGCGATACATCAGTTGGTACCATGGAAACATTGAACTGTCGGATGAAAGGAAAACGTGTATATGAAATCTCATTATATGTTCTTGGATGTTATATGCGCACGTGCATGTATGTGTACGTCAATAGATACTTACTGCAGTGGGTCTCGCAAGTGGGGCAAACTCCAATGCATGTGTCGCGGCACCGCTTGGGACATGTGGCGGTGCAAGTTTGCGTCTTGTTACCATCCGCACAGGAGACCACTGTATCGCGTCGACCGAACTTGTTATGGACTACGTGGTATTTTGGAGGGAGCTTTCTGCCATTTGGCAATGTGTCACTGGCAGCTGAGACTGCTACAAGGAAGAGACAGCCTGACAGGAGCAACACAAGCACGGCCCGTGGACCGGAGAGAAATGCAACCATGGATGGAAAAGAAAAGATAAGTAATGTTTATCCCTAGCTGGATGAAGATTTGAGGAGTTAACCAAGGATTCTAGACATTTTATAGCACCAAAAAGTGAGTCAATGATTGAACCAAAGAAGCAATGATTCAATTAAGTTAGAGATAACAGTTGGGCAGGTCGAGTGGAGTAAGGTTTTGTTGTCTTAAGAGGGGGACAAGAGTGAACTAAAGTGAGGTCAATTAATTGGGGTTAGGTCAAAGGCTCAAAGCTGAGGTTACTAATTAAGTTATGCACTGGCACTTATAAGTACAGATGGCTAGCTAGATTAGATTCATACAAGGTATACAAGTGCATGTACATATATACAAAATATTAAATCTTGACTGTATTTATAATTTATGACATTTAATTGCCTTGTATATATTAGCATGTTAAAAGAAGGTAATCAGGTAAAAATGTTATTATCATTAAAACATATATAGATATTAGTAACAGCTAAGACAAACCAACAAATATTCAATAATTTGTGGGAGGTTATGGGTTCAAAATCCGGATGGAGAAATCATTTGTTGTAATAATTAAGAAGGGTATTAAATAGTTTGTTGGATTGATTTCCAACATTTACTCAAAAAAAATTTCAAGAATTTGAGAAGATTACTTCATCATATATATACTTCTGACCATCAAGTACTTCTACCATTGTAACTGCTCTTTTTTTTATAGATCTTATAATTTTGATGTTACAATTGCGAGATCTAAGAAAGAGAAGTAAATGTATAATTCAATTTTAATTAAAGTATAAATCATATGACAAAATATGAAGATAAGATACAACAAAATTGGTGAGGAAATATGAAGAAAAAAAAAACTTATACAGATCATGTCAAATTCAGAAACTTCCTGAAAAATGTTCACATATTAAAGAAAAGTTGATGACAAATGGACAAACAAATACCCTCAGCTGTAAGGGCTAAAATTTGCTTGTCCAGGCTTGGGAGAAAATCAACAGCCTAGCAAGGACAAATACCTTGAAAATCAATCACTCAGTAGTCAGTAGCCTTACCAAGTGGATCCTCAGGTGTTCGGTCCGATAGTAATCCGTACTATATGTACCCGGGTCCAACTGGCATGAGTTTATTTGGGCCTAGATGGGTCCAATAAATGGAAGGATATACAGAAATAATAATGGATCGAGTTGAGTTTATTTGGGCCGAAAAATGATCAACCAAGAGTTCAAGAGTCAAGAGTCAAGACGTACGTACGGATTGTAAAGGGTAGCAGGAGCCAGGTAGCTTCAGTGAGTCCTCCCAGGTACCTGACTGAGTAAAATTAGCTCTCTCGTTGAATCCCAGCCGAGCGATTGGAATTTGGTGCTCAGAGGCAGAGTTATGTTTGTTGAATGGGGTCAATTGATTTTTATTATTTTTCAAATTTTTGTATTTAAGCATAATTTTTTATGTAATTTAGAGAAAAATGCTATGGTGATCACCATTTGTATCATAAATGTTTTATATGATTGACCATCATTTATGCTTGACCTCTATAGTTTGAAAGTCTGACTCCACCTTTGTCGGTGCCTATTTAAACATAGAGCTCTCTTTTGAGATTCGTGCTAAGTTAAAACAGACGACTCAGATCTAATTGTACTTAGTCTGGTAATTGCACTGGATACGAATCCTAGCAAGTCGGTATCCGTAACTCAAAATTTTAGTTTGAAAACCGGACAACCTGTTAAAAATTGGATCTATTTATAAATTCGCAGGATAAATTTCTTTGGGGTAAATTTCATTGGAGGTCGCTAAACTTTGTCCTTTGTCACGAATTGATCACTTAAGTTTGATTTGTCACTCCATAATTATTGAACTTTTAATTTGTTCCAATAAAGTTGCCCTATACATTTTTTATTTAAAAAAATTAGTAAAATATAGTATTTTGGACATAATAAGTATCAAAATTTTAGATAAAATGAGCATATTTCGTTATATTTTGACTGAAACAAGAATATTAATATTTTGAATGAAAAAGTTACAGATAATTTGACTGAGATAAATTAAAAATTCACAGGCTATATATCTACTTCTAAAGTTTAGTGATCTTAAATTACTGTTATAATTGCATTGTGATTTAAATCATTTAATGTATTCCATCCAGAATACAGCGTGAAACTTAGGTGTCTAGTCTTAAAGAGATAAGTATTTTACTAATCGATATCAACATATCAAATTGTTCTGTTTATCAAGAGGATGACATTTGTGAGCGCATTAGGGGTGCGCCAACAGAAAGCTGCGGGCAATCGCCAAAATGCATCCTGTTCTGCTGCTTAAACAATGATTTTTTGAGGTGACTGTTGCAACGGAGGGTTCAAATGCTTCTATTTTTCATGCCTCTCCATTCTCGAATTCACATCCTCTCAGGTCACCTGACTCAAGAGAATTGAATCGGACGGTCTAAAATTGTGTTGAGTCACTTAGCACGAATCTCAAAGCATAAATAATACTGACCCCCTATGTCATCCCGAGTAGGCACCGGCTGAGAGTAAATCTGGGCCATCCGTGTCAATTCTCTTGAGTCAGGTACCTGGGAGGATACGGGTCCCTCCATTCTCCATCGCGTCTCTATTTTTTAAAACTTTAATAACTCAAAATTTGAAACTTAAAAGTCAAAATAAAACCGTTGGATATGATCTACATCATTTTATTTATACACATGTAAAAAATTATGACATTTCAATTTTATTTTGGTTGTCATCAAGAGCTTGTAAAAAATGTACTAATGGAGATAATTTCTAAACGTTGATTTTTGAACTTATTGATTTACATAAAAACAAAATCGAAATGTGATAATTTTTTATGAGCACATAGATAAAATTACGTAGATCACATCTAACGGTTTTATTTTGACTTTTAAGTTTTAAATTTTGAGTTACTAAAGTTTTTTAAAATGGAGGCATGGTGGATGCACAAAAAATGGAGGCATTTGAACCCTCAAATCCGTTATTAACTTATTATTATTATTATTATTATTATTATTATTATTATATTATTATTGTTATTATTATTGTTATTCAGTTCAAATGATGTTATAAAACAAGAGGAGGATTCAAATGCCTTCATTTTTTGTACCTCCACCATGCCTCATTTTTAAAAATGTTAATATATCAAAATTTAAAAATTATAAACATCAAAATAAAACCATTAGATGTGATCTATGTTATTTTGCTCATAAAAAAATATCACATTTCAATTTTTGTTTTATGTGAATCAATCATTTAAAAAATCAACGTCTAGAAATTATCCATATTAGTATGTTTTTACATTCTCTCGATGACAACAAGAAAAAAGTTGAAATGTCACAATTTTTTATATGCGCATAGATAAAATGATATACATCATACACAACGGTTTTATTTTGACTTTTAAGTTTTAAATGTTGAGTTATTAAAGTTTTTAAAAATGAAGGCATGATGGAGACACAAAAAATGAAAACATTTGAACCCTCCTCATAAAACAAATGTTGTATGTAGTTGTTTCAAGAACAATGGACAATATAGCCTACTGCAAAATAAATCTGGACCCAAAGAAAAGAACTTAACTAGATATTATAACTTGCTTAATTAGAGAAGCTTATTTTTTATGTATAATTAGCAAATAATGGCAACCAATTACTTATAAGGCTGTAAAACTGTAGACCATTTTAGAAAAAAGTACGGAAAAGGCAAAAGAATAATATCTGTGGCAAGGTTTATTGATGTAGAAATAATAACCTTGCACCAAATGCTAATTAAAAAAAGTAAAGTGTTTAGTAATTCAAATTAGCAAACATTACAATGTCCTGATACAATGGAATAATAATCATTAACATTTAAAGCAATTGCAGACTCCTTAATAAATAGCATTACACCCTGTCCTTTATTCATTCTTGATCCATTTTTAGTGGAACAGTTTCAATTAGATCTTATATATACTATCTTGAAAAATTATTATCACAGTTTGGCGCATATAAATTTGTGTGCAAAAGCATTAATTATCAGACTTTTCAGTTACCATGGCTATTTCAGGCTTGCTATGGAACCTGGCAACAGCACAATCAGTGGCAAAAATAGAGGAAGAGGAGTAATTGGCCGCACCACTCATCAGCGGCATTTTCTTGCTCACATCCAGCTTGTTAACATAGTCTGGCCGGTATGTTTGACCTAGAACTCCATGCACGCCATCACTAAGTGCGTGGAATTTGAAAGACAGGTCAAGGTGGGCCAGGCTGTCATCGGGCATTACCCCATAGTTGTGGATATCGGATTCCTCCTTTGTGATTGGGACCGCGTTTGCTATTATTGTAAAGATTCCCCTCAACTCAACTATAATTCCGTTTGTTTCTGATGTTCGTGTAACAAAGAGCGATGGCACTGTTGTAGGGACCCATTGGGCTTTCGACTCAGTCGGTATATCAATGCGCTCCCCATCAAAGGTAATGACAATGCGATCGGTGCTGTCATCCCAAGTCGTGGTCTTTTCCACCCCGATGTAGAGCTTGTGGTTCTCGCCAAAGATTATACCTAGTGCTTGAATCCAGGTGAAGTCGCGACTCTTCTCAGGGTTGCGTTTACCAATGAAGTGGGCATTGATGTGCAGATCATTGTCGGAGAGTATGCAAAAATCATGGTCCATTTTCCCATGGAAATAAAAGATGTTCCCATCAGCACCAGTGAAGCGAGGGTCGCCGCAGACTGTATTTGGGAAAAGGTCGCAGACTACACAAATCCCAATACCACAAAAAAATAAGCAGTTAGCTACTTGAAAATTGTGGCAGACTATCTTTTTGGTAGTGCAATAAGGATTGACCATTAAATTGATTTTTTTTTTTAGGGTAAGATGGCAACCATCTTACGATTTTCATAATAAAAGTATTTACACGGACAATTAAATTGATATCCTGAAAAACTTCTACCTGTTCAGAAAAATGTAGAACATGCATCAAATCTCGCCTATTTTTTTTTTTTATCTATGTATGCATGATACATGTACACAATACGTAGATTATGCCAACAATGCAACAAATGTTAAATTTTGGATACCTTTTTCAAAATTATTAGGACATATTCGTTGCTGATGAATCTTGTTACAGAAAAATTGTAGTTCATATAGTATAGCTTCCTCTTTACCAAACATCCATCAAATACTGGCATGACTGTATTTATTTTGAAAATATACAACCTTCAAGAATACATATTTTTTACCAGATGAACCTGGACTGTTATCTGTAGGTCTGTGTGTTTAAATACTTACGGCAGTAGGTCTTGCAACTGGGACAAACGCCGACACACTTATTGCGGCAACGGCTGGGGCATGTAGCAGCGCATGTCTGCTTCTTTTTACCGTTCACACAACTGATCAACACATCACGTCGACCAGGATGGGTGATGATTACATGAGAGTGTGGAGGGAGTTCCCGCACTGTGTCATTGGCAGCTGAGACTGATACAATGAAGAGACAGGCTGACAGGAACAAGACAAGCACCGGCCATGAACGGGCAATAGCAAGCATGGCAGCCATGGAAGAACAGTAAATCTTATTCTTTGAGGAACAGTGAGTACAAATTAAATCTGTTCTGAGACTTTGGACACCCTGTCATTTTATAGGAGAAAAAAGTGGGTCAATGGTTGACCTAACATGGAAGGAATAAATAAATGAATGAATTAGTTAATAAGAGAACATGAAGGTTGGCAGGTTGAATAAGGTTTTGTTACGTCACTTAAGAGATGGCTAATTGGAAAGAATTAACTGAAGTAAATTGAGGTCCAGGTAAAGATTGAGGTAGGTTATATTGTTAGGCTTAGGCACGCGCATCATGTGCAATTGTACATACAAAATACAAAATCTCGACTGTACATACAAATTAAACATATAACAACTGAAATCTTTTATTTATTAAAGCATAATTCTATACTCGGTCCTTGTTTTTAAATAAAAATTCTTTCTTAGTTGAGCAACAAATATATTAATTTGTAAAATGATAATTAAACATAACTCCTATTTCAACCTGTGTTCTGTACATGGAAAATAATTAATCGTTTTCCAGTTATCTGAATATACGAGCTTCATTAAAATTATAAGGATATTCGGAAAAAAAGATAAAAGATATTGACAATGCTCAATTTGCTCCACACGATGCACAAATAATAAAGTTAAAATAAAGTTAAATTTGCTCCACACGTCGCTATAGCATTTTTGGACCCTAAACGCTAAGCTATGACATCAAATAAATGCGCTAATTGAGCTACGGCCGTTATAGCGGTAATAGCGGTCCGCTATGCATAATGGGGTTTTTTAGGTAATTTATATGGGCTTTAAATAAAGATCCGAAAAAGTTAAATGAAAGTCTAAACCGAAATCAATTAAAAAATTTATTGCTACAGATTTTTTAATTTGCCCAAACCGAGAAGGAAACTCTTATCTAGGTTATTTTGAAATTTGAATAGAAAAAAAAATAGATTATGTCATGAATAATGATGCTTAAGATATTTGAATAGAAAAAGATGATAGATTATGATATTACTATGGATATTTTAAACCGCAATTTGGACTTTGTACTAGTTCAATATGAATATTATAATTTCTTAATTAATTTGGTGTTAATTATTGTTCTATGAGACTTTAGATAATGTTGATATTTAGTACAAATATATAATATAATTTTTGTAAAAAAAAAACGCTATGTAGCATAGCTTCCGCTATTCGCTATAGCTTTTTTTGTAGCCTTCCCACTATGACGCTATAAACGCTATTTAAAACATTGCTAAAAACTATTGTATTGGTTTTACATAACAAATTCAAATAGTTGAATTTGTTCTACTTTACGAGTTGTACATGCAAAATTATGAAATTTCTGGAATTCATTTAGTACAAAATCAAGTAATAAAAAAAATGAAGTTTTATAAGTTATTTTAATGCATTTATTTTTCATCATTTTTTTTACCGCTTGACTTTGTACTAAATAAATTCAAATTTTCAAAAGTTTGTATGTACATGCATCACTCGTGAAATATATCGATTTCAATGGTTTGAGTTTGTCATTTGAAATTAATCTGATATATTTTTAGAATTGTGCTACTAAATTTATTTATTCGTGGATACATCACACACTAGCTTCCGACATTTTTATTAATATCCAAAGTTAATTACAAATTAATAAATATAACCAGAATTTATTGATTTTTTGAAAAATACCGAAACCGGTCAGATTCTGGCCGGTTTCCTCTCCTCCAGAAGCCGGTCAGAATCTGACCGGTTTCCTCAATTTTTTTTTATACCCTGGAGAGTTCATTTGATCAATATCTAACACTGAAAATTCAAATTTTTTGTTTAAATTATTTGTTAGATTACTTCTTTTAATGTATAATTAGCATATTTATACTAAAATACGCTAAATTACTTGAAATTATGTTGAATTACACTATATTACATTAAATTACACTAAAATAAGGTAAATTACGATAAATTAAATATGAATATGGGTGATATATTTACTGAGAAGGCGAAAAATAACGACAAAACTTCAAACAGCCAATTGCAAGCATTGCAGCCATGGAAGAACAAGAAATCTTATTCTTTGAGGAACAGTGAGTACAATTTAAATCTGTTCTGAGAGACTGAGACTTTGGACACCCTGTCATTTTATAGGAGAAAAAAGTCGGTCAATGGTTGACCTAACATAGAAGGATTAAATAAATGAATGAATTAGTTAATAAGAGAACATGAAGGTTGGCAGGTTGATTAAGGTTTTGTTACGTCACTTAAGAGATGGGTAATTGGAAAGAATTAACTGAAGTAAATTGAGGTCCAGGTAAAGATTGAGGTAGGTTATATTGTTAGGCTTAGGCACGTGCATCATGTGCAATTGTACATACAAAATACAAAATCTCGACTGTACGTACAAATTAAACATATAACAACTGAAATCTTTTATTTATTTAAAGCATAATTCTATACTCGGTCCTTGTTTTTAAATAAAAATTCGTTCTTAGTTGAGCAACAAATATATTAATTTGTAAAATGAATAAATGATAAAACATAACTCCTATTTCAACCTGTGTTCTGTACATGGAAAATAATTTAATCGTTTTCCAATTATCTAAATATACGAGCTTCATTAAAATTATAAGGATATTCGGAAAAAAAGAATAAAAGATATTGACAATGCTCAATTTGCTTCACACGATGCACAAATAATAAAGTTAAAATAAAAAATATATAACTTTTACGCTGCGTAAAGTTAAAACATTACTGTAAAATATCTTCATCCAACAAAAAAAAAAAAAAAAGGCTCCTGCCGACTAAACCTCCTGAGGTAACATTTATATCGAGCCGCGCTCTCTGCTTTTATTTAACATTTATTTGGTTTCGTGAGATTAAAGCATATCTGAGCAAGTGCACC
This sequence comes from Carex parvula, assembly GCA_025461045.1. Classification (NCBI taxonomy): domain Eukaryota; kingdom Viridiplantae; phylum Streptophyta; class Magnoliopsida; order Poales; family Cyperaceae; genus Carex; species Carex parvula. The sequence goes on from JAJGRW010003497.1 coordinate 13,144, forward strand.
TCCCTTCGGCCAAGTTCGAAGTTATGTATATCAGTATATATAATCAATTCAGCCTTTTGAAATCTAGAGATAAGAGAACCGGGAGTTGAATGTCTGTTAGTAGGACAAACATTTCATGTGCCAATGGCCATGGTGTGCTTCTATATATGTGCCTTTTTCTCCGATTTTTTTTTTATCTAATAACACCAAAAAAAAAATTCCATCCATAAATTCTTTTTTTTTTGACAAATTTTGATTTATACCAGAACTGAATAGTTCAGCAGTCGAAACGATTTTGATCGCTGAATAATTCAGCAGTTGAAATATGTATTATCATTTCAAAAAAAAAAAATAATAAGCTCTCTAATAACTTAGATTTCAACTGCTGAAAAATTCAGTTGTCGAACAACCGGTGAATTATTTAACAATGATAATATAAATTAAAATTTGGTGAAGAAAATGATATAGATGAATTTTTTTTTATGCTACCGATGAAAAAAATCAGCATTTTCCCATTTGATTGTAATTTTTTTTTTCTGCAGCCGCTTATAATTTGTATATATTATAATATATGATTTTTTTTTTGTCGATTGTTCTGAAAATTTATTCGTCCATAACTTTGCACTTTTATATTACGGAAGTTCAATTATGAAATATTTGATAGTTTTAATTTTGATATATACTACTTTTTAATTTATAAAAATATGGGGTGAAGTTAGATATTTTTAATGCATAAAATGTTAGCAAATAATGTCACGACGAAAAAAAGTCTACAACTTATAATTAACATTTTGATATTTTAAATTATTTAATAAGACTTATGAGACTATATTGTAATAATAAATCTAGAAAATAATATTATGAAGCGGTGAAGAAATTAGTATATTTTAAATTAATATCAAATATTTTTTAAAGATTCATTTCATAATTTGACAATTTTTTAATATATTTTAAATTTTTTTAAGATTTATTTTATAATTTCGGTGAATAATATAGGACCTTCACAAATAAATACAACATAATTGAAAAATATTATTAAATGAAAGGCACAATCTATTTTATTATTAAAAGGAGATCGTAACATTTATGCACATCCCAATACAAATGCAAACCATGAAACCGATCTACTTTACGAGTAATGCGTGTACATGTAAAAATTTTAATTTTTCAAATTCATTTAGTACAAATTCAAGTGGTAAAAAAAAAGGTTTATGAGTTATTTTAATTAATTTATTATTTCATCACTTTTTTGACTGTTTGACTTTGTGCTAAATAAATTTGAAAAATTTCCATGTACATGCATCACTCGTGAAGTAGATTGGTTTTAACGGTTTAAATTCTTCAAACAAATTCAATAGATTTTGAAGTATGGTGAGCATAGTGCACACTAGCTTTATTTGTTTTATTGAGTAAAGCTAGTGTGTGAATGGTGATGTGCTCACTAACCGAAATTTTTATTTCTACCATTTAAAAAAAATTAATAAACCAAATAACCATCGTTTCGTGGGAATTCGAATTTTAACACGGCTGCATCGGTATTCTGCGGACCCATTTCAGCGGGGCCGCAGAATACCGCTGCGGACACCCAGCTGGGTCCGCAGAATGGTTCTGCGGGACCCATTTTTTTTTTTTTTTTTGGTTTTACCGATACACCACTCCATCAGCGACATATATCAAATTTTTAGTTTTTTATTATTTTTTGGTTTTCTATGAATCCGTGCCGCGACTTTACTCAAATTTTTAGTTTTTTAATATTTTTTGATGTCTAGAAATCCGTGCCACAGCAAAGTTTGAAAAGATGATTGAAAAAAAAAATGGGTCCGCAGAATACCGATGCAGCCGTGCTAGAATTCGAATTCCCACAAAACGATGGTTATTTGGTTTATTTATTTTTTTAAAATGGTAGAAATAAAAATTTCGGGCTCACTAAGTCTCTAAAAACTATTGTATTGGTTTTAAATAACAAATTCAAATAGTTGAATTTGTTCTACTTTACGAGTGATGCGTGTACATGCAAAATTATGAAATTTTCGAATTCATTTAGTACAAAATCAAGTGATAAAAAAATGAAGTTTTATAAGTTATTTTAATGCATTTATTTTTCATCATTTTTATTACCGCTTGACTTTGTACTAAATAAATTCAAATTTTCAAAAGTTTGTATGTACATGCATCACTCGTGAAATATATCGATTTCAATGGTTTGAATTTGTCATTTGAAATTAATATGATATAACCTCCCTCCACCAGTCCACCTGGTCCTCCAGCGAACCAGCCTATGGAACATGTTAGAGATACTTAAAACTATATAACTTGCAACATTTATAATGAAAATTATCAAAACTATATGAAACATGATATGTTATTGCGTTTTTTTTTATTAGAGATCATTTTTTATCCTAATTACAAATTATTCTAATTCTTTATGTATAATAAGAATACATTTTTTTTATAGAGAATTTACGAGATCTATGGCACGTTATCAAATTAAATAATTTATTTAATGGTCGATATATCTTGTCTACTACTTTTTCGTTAATGAGATGTCCATTTTAATATTTTTGTAACAACATTAAACAATATAAAATCAGGGATAAAATAGGATGCATAAATCATCCAAAATCAGTTCTTGAAGGGCTGGTTTACTGGAACTTTTAGAAAAATCGGTCAGCTATTTAATTTTATTTCCGAGTTATATGCATTTTGATTTTTTGTAAAGATCGAACCGGATTTAATACTGGATCCGTTTTTTCTGGTTTAACCAGCCGGTTCAGTATTAATAACAGTAATTATAACAAGAGGAGGGTTCCAATACCTTATGTTTACTCATATTTTATATTTTCATTTTCAAAGTCTAAATTGTTGATCCGAACCGGTCAACATGATATTTTCATTTTATAATTTTTTGAAATTTTTTTACTATTTTTTAGATAGGTATAAAATCACTATTTTTGAACGGTCCAAAAACAGCATTTTTGTACATATCTTAAAAAATAGTAAAATATTTCAAAAATTATAAAATTTCATCCCGAGCATATTTTAGTATGAATATCACGTTGAGCGGTTCAAATCAATAATTTAGACTTTGAAAACAAATATAATGAGGTATGAAAGACACAAATATTACTAATTGTGCAAACTTGAGAGAGCGTCTCCTTTCCTTCACTTAATATCTTTATTCATTTTTTTTAACGGTAGGGAGATGCTGTTGGACAAAAGGGACAAAAGATAGGAGAGAAAAGGAAAAGAAAATGGAGGAGAGAAATTAAGCTGGTGATATTAAGCGCAATGTCTTTCAATTCGTCAAGCTTGGATAATAGTGCCATTTACCCGGTTAATCTCGTTGTAGTTTATATTTCCTTTTTGTGTAATCCACCGAGTTGGTGGTTAAACCCAGTTTGATATTAGTGGAAATGCTTTTTGGTGTCCAAATCCAAAGGTTTAATTCAAATGATAATCCTGCGTTTATGTGTTCGTATGGTGATTAAAATCTAACTATATTAATGGCATTTTGTTTTGGCTATTTTGGTTGTGCACGCAAGGTGTTCGACAAAATTCGGGTTAAGAATTTTGTGGGTATTTTATTTCTGATAAAGGTATTGGACCTACTGGTATTGTGCTCATACCGAAGGTACATGTGACATGTCTGGTCTGAATACAATTCTGATTATATATCTTAAATTACTTTATAATTGCATCATGGCATTCATAATGTATTCCATTCAGAATACAGTTCGGTACTCGGTTGCCTAATCTTAAAGAAATCAGTATATTTATAACCCATGTGAACATAAGAACTTCATTGGGACTTATCTTTATAAGCACAGTAGAGGGTGGGCAATATAAAGTTGGTAGCATTTTCCAAAATGGATCTTGTTTCTGTCGCTTAAACTGTGATTTATATCAGTGACAGTTGAGCCGCTGAATCTGTATTGCAGGCTTACCCAAATCTAGTATTACAAGTTGAATTATAAAAAAAACTGATCCGTGATATCTTTCATGCAAGACAGCTTATTTCAAAAAATACTGGACCAAAGCTATGTCAAAAATAAAAATTATTTGACTAAAGTATGTTTTGCTTAATTTGATAAACTTAGTTTTTTCATGTTTAGATAACAAAATTTTCTCTGTGAAATATAGGACTGTAAAATGAAGATAGTTGTAAAGAAAACAAAAAAGGAAAGAGGAAGATAATTGTGTGCCAAGGTCTGTTTGATGTTTAGAATTGAAAGAAATAAAATATCCTGACAGCAAGCGGTACAAGCATAATAAAAAATTTAGTATTTATAAATAAGTCAACAAAAATTACAGTGTCCCAGTAAATGGAAAAAAACAATCATTAATTTTAAAACATATAAAGCTATTAAAATTTTTGTAAGAAACAGAATTACACAGTTACTTTATTTATCTTCCTCCTTATTTCTGAGGGAACAGTTTCAATTAAAACTTATATATACTACCTTGAACAATCACTCATAACAGCTTAGTGCATATATATTGCTCACAAACTCATCAATTATCAGATTTTTCAGTTACCATGGCTATTTCGGGCTGGCTGTGGAACCTGGCAACAGCACAATCAGTGGCAAAGATAGAGGAAGAGGAGTAATTTGCTGCACCAGTCATCAGTGGCATGTTCTTTCTTATATCCATCTTGTTTACATAGTCCGGCCGGTATGTTTGACCTAGAACTCCATGCACATCTTCGCTAAGTGAATGGAACTTGAAGGAGATCAAGGTGGGCCAGGCTGTCGTCAGGCATTGCCCCGTAGTTGTGGATTTCGGAATCTTCCTTTGTGATGGGGACAGCATTTGCCATTATTGTAAAGATTCCCCTCAACTCAACCATAATTCCATTCATTGCTGACGTTCGTGTCACGGAGAGCGAAGGAACTGTTGTAGGGACCCACTTAGCTTGGATCTCAGTTGGTATTCTAATAGGCTTCCCGTCAAAGGTAATGACAAGACGATCGACACTGTCATCCCATGTCATGGTCTTTTGTACCCCGAAGTACAGCTGGTGGTTGTCGCCGAAGATAATGCCTAGAGCCTGAACCCAGGTGAAATCGCGATCTTTCTCAGGGTTGTGTTTACCAATGAAGTGGGCATTGATGTGTAGATCATTGTCAGAGACTATACAAAAATCTTGATCCTTTTTTCCATGGAAAAAAAAGTTATTCCCATCAGCGCCCGTGAAACGAGGGTCTCCACAGACTGTACCTGGTACCAGGTCGCAGACTGCACAAATTGCAATACCGCAAGAACAAACAAGTTAGTTATATAATATGATATCTTGATAATGAAATTCTTTTGATAATATTTCTTAAATCAAACCCAGAAAAATAATATTCATTCAAAGTCTGCTGTGGGGCATATTTTTAATGTACTATAAAATTTTCCAATTTAAGTATCATTCTAATTAAATTCATATGTTGACATGCATCAAATCTCTGTTTTTTCTTTCTTTCTGCATGAACTATGTATTGTGTAATAAAGTAGTGCCAAAGTTTTTTGAATTTCAATACTACTTCATTAATATGATCGATTGAGATCATTACTATCAGTAGATCTTGGCCAAAACAAGTAGGTAACCACACACACACACACACACACACACACACATACACACACCCCTCTGTTTTTTTGGCAAGTTATACAGAATTTGCTTCCTAAAACAAGTGTGATCAAAAGAACTTAAACAAAAAAATGTACGCTTTATTAATGCTGTATATACATGTATATGTACTTACTGCAAAAGGTCTTGCAACCGGGGCACATTCCGACACACTTGTTGCGGCAACGACTGGGGCAGGTTGCGGCACAAGTTATCCTCTTTTTTTTATTTGTGCAAGTGACTAACACATCACGATGAGCATCCGAGCTGCCTTGGAATATGTGTCCGTTTGAGGGGAGTGGCGCTGTGTCGTTGTTGGCGGCTGAAACCGCAACCAGTAAAAGGCAGCCAGAGAGAAACACGGCCGCTATCGCCCAGGGACGGGCAAACAATGCAGCCATGGAATAGCAAGAAATGTAATCAACCTACGTTGATTACTAACTAGGTGCTGAATCCTTTTTTGCTCAAAAGAGTAAACACTTATTAGAAGAGTACGAGAGAGTATATGTGTGGTTTGGAGCGAGATACTCTCAAGCAAGGGAACTCGGCCTTTTTGTAGGCGGTTACAATGTGAGAATCAATGGTCGACTTAACACAAAAATGAAAAAAAATAATAATAATAAATAAGGTCATGTTTCTGGCGAACATTTGAGTTTGTATATAGGGGCATTTTTTATGTTAGTATGTATTTAATAATTTAAATGTAAAGTTGCTAAATATAACAATCTTTTTTTTAGAAAATAAAACATATTCTGCACTAAATTATTATTTAGAAATGAGAAAGGTTTCCTAAAGAATCACTTTCTTGATATAAATGTCATTCAATTTAATATTATTACTGAAAATGATTTTTTTTCTTAATTAGCCAGTATTAGAATAGGGTTTTGGATTTTCTGTGGCGTACAGAGGTGTAAGGTTGGATTTGAGTAAATTGGAAATTGAGTAAATGGGGGCAAAGGTGAGCAAATTATTCATGTGTAAGCACTGTCACATGTAGACATGAAAACTTGGCTAGATATACGCGTCAAATTTATGGGTTTAATTAGTATATTTCACACTAATTAAAGTTCCAAGACATGCTCAAACGCTTACTTTCAAGTTGGAGAAACTTGAATCCGAAGAGAGGGTATATATATATATTTGACGCGAAAATTAGGCGCACTGTGGGTCAACCAGACTATGAGTGCATGCTAAACCGTCATTAGATCGTTCTCATGTGTTTACATATATAATTAATTATTCCTTTTAGTTTTAGACTGGGGGTTACGCGAGGTAAATGAAAGAGAGCAGGGAAGACAAACCAGGGTGTAAGTAAGTATTAGAAAAGGAAGGTAAGTCTCTTATAAATTTTGAAAAATTTCATTTTGTCCTTTAAATTTTTTAATTGTTACAAAAAACTATTAGTTTTAATCTCTTTCATAAAATGAAATTACATAACACATATTATTTTGGTCTTTGTAATCTCAATTTTCAAATTCCGCTATTGAAACCGACCTAACAACATATATGCAAGTGGGATATTTGTTTTTCTGGGCCATAAAATTTGTTTGAGCAAGATCAACTTGATATATAGAACATGGAGTTAAATTTTTCAACTTGAAGTTTGTAGTTAAGTTAATTGTCAGGTCAAAGCGTGTTTTCTTTTCTTCAGATAGAAGTTTTTCGTAGAAATTGAAGACCATCTTCTCCTTTTTTTTAATACCCTGTTGATATATAGCCAAAAAGCGCTATTTTGTTATGCAATTGACTTTACATGTGTTATTAAATAGCTGGTATTTTAAAAACATTAAGAATAAGACTGATCATCAAGCATGTGTAAACTACAATAATAACAGTGGATGCAGCATGGTAACTAAGATACAGTTGAAATTCAAAAGAAATAATCATTTACAGATATTAAATAGTTTGATGACTTAACCTCCAACTTTTACTTAAATAAACTAAGATACTTGTAGCTAATTATAACTTAATTACAATTTCAACTTTTTCATACTCACCCTTGATTTTTCTTTTTGACAACTAGTATTGTTCTCCAGACTTTATCTAAGAAAAAATATACGTTGAAAACAGATTTAACTTTAAAGTAAAATAATTTCTATAAAAATATTTTGCATTAAGAAAATTTTGGACATAATTTTTCTTTTTGAAAAATTGAAGACAAATCCAATGGTAATAACACAACTAACAGCTCAAATTTCAACAAAGGAAAAAAAAATATTGTATTATTTTAAGAGTCCTATCGGTTGCTACGCACATCAAACATATTTTTTAAAAGAAAAGAAAATAGGATGATACAAAAGTCGTCCAACCAAAAAATAAAGAGAGGAGAAGTAGCTGAGTCGAAAGGATAAAAATATAGATGATGTGACATAATTTAAACGCTCGGGAGATTAACACTTTATAAATTATCAATTATCTTTCAATATTTTATATTATTAATATGTTTGACATTAGCATAATTACAATGCTATTATGCTATATCATTATTTTTCACATTATCACTTTTAGCGAGCCACAAATTTTGCTTGTCAATTAGGATGAAAACAGAGCGAATACGGAGTGGATAGTGGTAAAACGTGGTAAAACCATATCCATATGAGCCTGTCGATTAGCATTTCTCGGCCATTAAAATCTCTCTGCACATTAATTCATTCGCCTGTCGAGTGGCATTTCTCGGCCTATATATGAGCCTGGAATTAACATAGGCATATGCATCTCTCTCGTAAATTCAGAATTAATCAAACTAAACATATTATTATCATCATAAACTCACTCCTTAAAACTAGATTATTTTGCCAACCTGAATCATCTTTTGTCAGTTTGGGCTTTTGATCGATGCATCGCGAGTTTCGTGACCCTGTTTATAAATAAATTTTGTTATTTTCTGATAAAAGAATCGCTTTATTCAACTCTGCCAAACAATAGTTGACCAGTGTAATCTTCTTTCTAGGTGCGTTCTAGCTATATATGTCTTGCACAAGATTCTATGCAAATTTGACCCGTAGTAAACCAGTCACGATCGATGCCGTGCAAATGCATAGGCACTTTATTTTTTTGTCAGCGTATGACCTCAAATTTAATGCTTATTCCTTAAAATAAAAATAAAGGAAGTGCTAACGTTTCTTCTAGTCCTAGGTTCATCTTTGTATTCCATCTCTTTAATTATTTTTTATCATGATAAAAACAGTACGAGGAAGTGCGGAACTGCTGCTTATGGTTGTTTTGGTTTCATGTAGCATAAGTTACATGTTTTTTTCATTTTGATCCTATTATTTGTGTACTGCATTAAGTTAAAATAGCATTTATATCTTTTATCTGATATTTATATGATATTGTGCCCTTGCCCGGTACCAAGAACAGCCGGTATTCAATGTATATCTTTTATGGTATTGCGTCGTGGTCAGTGGCGGAACCAGAAATGATCGGTAGGGGGGCCTAACTAGTTTTTCTCAGAATATCTGTTTTAGTTTCATGTTACACGATTAAATGATAAAAAAAAATATTCAGCAATTATCAATTGTCATAATCTTTTACTTCTAAAATAAAATATTTAACAAAAATAAATATTAGATTAAGTTACAAAGCACCTATTTGATGAATTGTTCTTCATGTCTTGAAGTCAAAACAAAACATCAAAACAACCTACATAGAAAAAAATTAAAGAAACAATGAATTCATATCTCACAATCATAATGATTTTAAATTTTCAATTAGAAAACGTACCACTAATTACTAATTTGAGATAGTTGAATTTTTCGAGTCTTCATGTTTTGAAAACGCTGCAAAATCCTTTCATCAGGAATAGCAGCAAAAATCTCTCGCCCAATGTAGCAAATCATGTTGTCATTCATCCATTCATCGGCTATCTTATTGCGCAATTCGGTCTTAATGATTTTCATTGCTGAGAATGCCCTTTCAATTGTTGTTGTTGCCACAGGTAAGATCAAGGCCAACTCAATGAGGCGATATACCAATGGATAGCACAAATGTCTTTCGGTTTGAACCATTAGGATAACAAAAGTTGCAAGATCATGACAAGCTGAAAATTATGTACTATTTCTCACATCACAAATGAATGTGCCGAGTTCACTTCTTAAAAATGTACAGTCAAAGGGTGAGAAATCCACAGAATAAATACTAGCAAGTTTAAGAAGTTTGTCATGATCAAATTTAGAGAAAGAGTCATTCGGATCAAGACAAGCAATGCATTTCAACAAATTAGTAGATGCTTCATTAAATCGTTCATTCATCTCAAAAAGAAGAGAGTCAAGCACAACCAAGAAAATATCAACATGGTAGCAATGCGAATACTTTACCATTTGACCATTACGCCTTGAACGACCTCTTGCTAGTATTTTATCATCCATATTGGGCACGAGAATTTCCATCTTCATACAAAAACCCTTAACTTCTTCCAATAGTTCATCATATCCATTGTCCCTCATATGTTGCAAATTTTGCTTTGTAACCACAATCAAATTAACTGCATGAACGATATTCTGATCTTTCCTTTGCAATGCATGTGATAACTCATTAGTACAACCCAAAACTTTTAGCATTAGATGCATTATAAATGCAAATTCAAAGCTTTCCATTTTCTCTATCAAACCTGCAGCTGTGGTTTTTTGTGTCGGACTAGTTGCATCATCACTCACATTCTCCAATACCTTCAATACTGAGTCACACATTGTAAAGACGCGGTGCGGAGAGGGGTGCCAATTTTTTTTTTTTATTAAAGAGGGGTGCATCTGTTTCTGGGCCTGGGGGGGGCCAAGGCCCAGGCCTTGGTTCCGCCCCTGTCCGTGGTTGATTATGGTGCAAGTGTTACTTTATAAGCTCTTCAATGGATCAATTTTCCTGACCCAAATCGAACCCTGCCCGGCCCGATTCACCCATGGTGAGAACTTTTGAGAATGAAACCCGACCCACTAAGCCCATATTTCAAAAGGCCTGAAGGCCCATAGGGAAAACTTGTGTAAGAAATATTTCAACTTTTACGAAGGTAATATTGAGAAAAGTGAGAAGTCTTCTTCTCTGGGACTGTGAGTTCTGATGTCTCTAGTGGCCATGGCCAATAATGAAGAAAAAATAGACGAAGAAGAGGATGGGACCGTGGTAATTGAGGTCACAACTCCGATTCCACGTGCGCAAGAGTTACAGGAGGAGAACTGCAGTTGTGTTTCCACCTTCGACATCCAATCATGGGATCTCCCTCTTCTCCTCCAGTCCTCTTCTCTCATTATCACAGCTCAACGATCCAGGCACCTATCACTTATTTCTATTATTGTTGTTAGTTAGTTTCTGTTCTCTTGCGTAAGTACCCTGGGATTTTTAATTGGAAGGGAAGTACCATTGTATAAAGTTTCCTTGCTTTTGTTGATGCTCTTATGATATGCACTGAATTGCTGTTTTGTCTATATTAAAGCTTTAGAAGGGTATAAAGGAGGAAACCTAAACTTCAACAAACTATGTATAACTTTGGACTTTTGATTTATATTTAATATTTATGTCATTGTAAAAGATATATATGTTTTTTTGTAGGCTTGTACAACAATCTAAGTACTTCTGTGCTCTTCTTGATGGAAGCTTTAGGTAACACTATGAATTCAAACTCGATAAATGTGTTAATATTTGATTCGTAAGGAAATGTTTGTATATTTATATATATTTATAATTGTATCTAGTGAGTCAAGCCTTGAGAAGATTTCTGTCCAGTGGGATCCACAGATCTTTCTTGAAATATTACCGTCCATTTTTGGCTGTTCTGTCCATATTGAGCCTGATAATTTTCTCCTTCTAATTGAGGTTTGATTTTGTTTCTTCCCATTCTAATAATTAAATTGCTGGTTTCTGTCTGTTGACTTATGCTTTTATGATTTTTTACTGGTTTGAGTACTATACCAGGCAGCATAGATATGTTGCCAGACTTTTTGCAGTTTTATTATTTTAGGGTAATTATATCTCCCTCCATCTATCCATCCCCCATTTCATCCCCCAACTAACTAACTACCTTTTCTAACTAACTTTATAAATTCTAACTATCTAATAGCCCTACAAATTAATTACCCAATTTTCTCCATTTATTTCTTTTCTCTTTCTCCCTCCCTCTCCCACCTCTCCCACCTCTCCCTCTGCGCCTCCGCCCGCCTCTCCCACCTCTCCCTCTCAACCTCTGCCTCCCTCTCCCACCTCCACCTCCGTCTATCACCTCCGTCTCCCACCTCCCACCTCCCACCTCCGCCTCCTCTCTCTCCCACCTCCGCCTCCACCGGGTTAGATCCATCACTGTCGACCGCCGGGTCAGATCCGAGTTATTTGCAAAGAACAAAGCTTCATTAATGGTGAATTAGACCAGTGCGTACTAAGTACATATGGATGTATACTTAATGTTTTAGAGATGAATACTTCAACGTTTATGGATGAATACTTAATATCTTAGGCATAAATACTTTAATTTATATGTATGAATACTTGATATCTTATGGATGAATACTTTTTATTTGTTTGGTATGCACATATGTTTGTAATACTCTTGGTACAACTATTTACACTTACACGATGAGGATGAATACTTACTTAATGCGGGATGAATACTTACATGACGAGGTGTGAATACTTGTGTAACGGACAACTCGAAAGTATGTCATCATGGATCTCATTTGAAAGAGAAAATTGTGTAGAAGACATTCGTGGTTTTAGATTTGCAAAATTCCTCACAGATCGTCAGAAATATTGGTTAGATTGAACAGAGAAAAAAAAACTCATCTCTAAAAACGTATAATACTCTTGGTACATTAACTATTTACACTTACACGATGAGGATGAATACTTGCTTAATGCGGGATGAATACTTGCATGACGAGGTGTGAATACTTGTGTAACGGACAACTCGAAAGTATGTCATCATGGATCTCATTTGAAAGAGAAAATTGTGTAGAAGACGGTGGTGGTTTTAGATTTGCAAAATTCATCACAGATCGTCAGAAATATTGGTTAGATTGAACGGAGAAAAAAAAACCCATCTCTAAAAACGTGTAAAAGATGAGTGATTGATGTGTCCAAATATGCTTCTATTGCAAAGATGAATACATTTATATAGATGGATGAATGCTAGTTGTGTTACAGATGAATACTTTTTTTGCAAATTTCTAAAATGAGCTGAAGGTAGTTAGAAGTCCCCCACTTAATTAATGCGCTGACGGTTATGCGGTCCCCCACTTAATTAATGCTCTGACAGTTGTGCGGTCCCCCACACATGTTGTTTGTCCCCTACTTTCTTGTTGTAATATATCCAAATATGTTTCTATTGCAAATGTGAATACCTTCATATAAATGGATGAATACTAGTTGTGCTACATATGAATACTTCTGCAAATTCCTAAAATACACTGACAGTTATGCAACTGACAGTTAATTAATGCAACTGACGGGGGATGAAACGGGAAATTGTTCACGGGGGAGAGCTAGGCGGACCCATTATTTTATTATTTATGTTTTGTTTCTTCATTTCTTCATTGCTTGGATCTTTATAGGCTTTCTTGCACAATCAAAATGTAACTTGAGGCTTCAATGTATACTCAACGTCTCAACCAGTACCCTGGTTATATTAATTAGAAGAGCTTCTTCATATGGTATGTCAGATAAAGTTACTTGGTATATATTAAAAAAATACTGCATTTAAAGGGATGTGGTATACAAAACCATTTTTAGGTTAACAGGCTGGTAGGAGATATATATGATTGACCTTTTGGATATCATTTACTAAAATAATTTGTTATATTAAGCAGGGAGCATTGTTCTTTGGAGTTGTGCATGTGAAGATTGGTTCAGACGAGTTTGTTCTGAGACTCGTCTCTTTTCCCATCTTCTCTCTTTGGAATATTTACTCGGTACCTGGAATTACAGCAGAGAGAAATGTATATCTTTAAATAAAACTTTTTTTACCTCATATCTGCTTACGTGGTGTATCCTTACTCGTATCTGCCTACATGGCGTATCCTTACTCGATCGATACGGTCGCCGATACTCCGTTGAAACAGCTGGATACGGCTGGATATGTGTGGATACGCCCGTGACCCGCGCCCACACCCGTGAGCCACGCCCGCACCTGTGAGCAGCCCGTGAACCAGTGCAAATGGCCTTTTTTTCTGCCCCGCGCGTGAATCGAACTGGGGCTTCTCCTGTGAGGGTCAAAACCTTTGACCACTACATCAAAGTTTCATTTGTAATATATTATAGTAACTATAGTATTTAATATATTCTTATGTTATGTCTTTAAGTTTTTATACAAATTTGATTTAAGTTATGATTATCGCAATATATAAAATAATAAAAAATAATATATATAATAAACGTATCGTATTTAGATTTTTGAAAATTGTCGTATCGCCGTATCCGATACGATACCCGTACCCGTATCCATGCAACATAACTTTTACCTAATGGTTCTTTCGATTGACTTATTTGCACCGTAGAGCGAATATTAACCTTGGTTTTGCTTAGAGAGAGGGACTCAGAGAAAGGGAGAGCGAGAGAGATTGTAGTGGTTTTTCTATCCTTACTAATCGCACTAGTTGCAGTTGAAATTGATACAAATTTGATTTTATTTTTTTTGGAAAATCTTTGTAGAAGCTGCGAAGTCGTGAGGGAGAATTGAACTCTCGACTTTTGAATAACCAACCGTCTTATGATTTTTTTTCTAACCAACTGTGCTTTCTCTTGATTAGTAGCAGGATTTGAGAGGAGACGAGGCGTAGGAGATCCGTTCCCATATTGCCTTTTGAATTTAATGAAGAAAGTGGAAAGCATTTCTAAGTGGGTGTTTGGCAGGGGCAGATTAAGCTTCCTTAGAGCTTCTTAGCACCCTAAGGAGTCTTAAGCTTGCCGAATAAGTATTCCTTTACAAAGCTTAAAACTACTTTCTTAATTCTCCTTTTGCCCACATTTCTTAAGCTTGTTTAAGATTTTAAGCCTTGATTCTTCGTGGCTTTAAGCATTTTTTCAAGCTTAAGGTCTTCTTAAAAAAGTGACTCTTCAACTTTATTACCGAACGAGCTCTCCTTAGTGCAGCTTAAATTTTAAGCTTGTAACTCTTGCCGAACACCCTCTAAAGAAAGTTGACCGTATCAATAAAAAGATTTGTTGAAAAAAATAAAACACACACACACACAAAAACTGACTATATTATTTTTTCAGCCCATTTTACCTTCCAACTATCTCATTAAAAAAAAGTTGTGTGACTTGAATCCAACTATGTCATTCAAAGAAAAGATTCGGAAGACGCATATAAACAAAAGAAAAAAAAATCGGAAGACGAACAGCAAAGAGGCGATGAACAGTTCGCAGCCCAATTCTTACTTCGGACAAAGTGTTATCTAAATTCGTTCTAAACTGTTCGATTTGCGTCAATATTCGTGTATCGGTATAGATTTCCAAAATCCATAACAGGTCGGAGCATAAATAAATTCAGTCCCCACTCCACAAGCAATTTACGGCAGCGCCACCGCCGGGAATATGGCCGAAGCCCAGGACGACGGCTGCTCTGCATCAGCCTCGCAATCTACTGCAGAGATTTGCTTAAACCTTAACCCCAATTTTGACGGGGATGGAAAGGATGAGAAGAAAAAGAAGGTGGTGGTGATAATGGGAGCGACTGGAGCGGGCAAGTCGAAGCTTTCTATCGACCTTGCCTCGTACTTCTCCGGTGTGGAGGTCGTTAACGCTGATTCCATGCAGGTTTGTTCGTCCCTCCTATTTACAGAGATAAAGTTAAGGTTGAAGGAAAGACAAGTCTGACACAAATGTATCAGCCAATTGTTACTTCAGTAAAAAGGATATCAATTGAAAAGATAAGGGCCTTTTTATGTGTATGAAAAATGTCAACTTTTTTAATGTTCCTTCTATTTTTGAACTTTTTACTGATTCTCTGTAGGTTTATTGTGGACTCGATGTGCTTACGAACAAAGTACCCCTCCCAGAACGCAAAGGTCTCTCTCTCTCTCTCTCTCTCTCTCTCTCTCTCTGTGTTTGTGTGTGTGCATCCGTGTGTGTGGCATCTGTCTATTTGTCTGTCTGTTGTTTAGTAATTTTTCAGTAAGTTTGTTGCAGATATCCCGCATCATCTATTAGGAACGGTCGATGCATCCATGGAGTTCACTTCGAAGCACTTCCGTGATTTTGCCATTCCGGTAGGGCCTAATTCTAGCACCTTGAACCATAATGCTCTTTAAATTTGTATATTATTACTGTACTGGCTACCATTATAGGTGCATGCAACCTTAGGCGGACATAAACAGTTTCATACCATCTGAAATATTAACGGCTTGGTAAGCTATGAATGACCCCAATTGTTAAAGTTTGAGCTAAATTAACCCCAGTCAAGGCTCAAAGAACCCATAAATTGTGAAATCAAGACTCATGCATCAATTTTGCAATGGAACCTCAAATTGTCTTGATTTTGCCTCACATTACCCTCGAGTTATGAAAATTTTCTGACCTAACTGCCATAAACCCTGTTTATCCCCAGTTCCTTAATCAGTAAAAATAAAAGAAGAAATGAGAACACAATATTTCCAATGGAATACGCAAGTGCAACCTGACAAACAGTACTAATATCTGGCGATTATAATTCATATTACCAGCATCTGTTCTGTAATATGTACAATATTATTAATATATTATGTTCTATCTAACTTCCGTTTAAATGATATGCCAGATAATAGACGATATATTGTCTCGGGACAGTCTTCCAGTTATTGTAGGAGGCACAAACTACTACATCCAGGTTATAATTTATACCCACAACTGCTGTTAGTATATTCTCGTGGCCCTCATCATAAATGCAGAACCGAGGTCTTTTATTATTGGAAAGAAAAACAAAAAGGAAGAAGTTCCTCTGCACTGGAAAATGATTAATTTATCCTTGATTGTCCTCGTACAGCCAACTGCAACAGTAATAAAATAAATGCTGTATGAAACCATTTGAAATGGTCTAATAATCAAGTTGCGCTTTGTCCAGTCAATCTTGAACACAAGTTCATGCTCTGATTCAGACAACAGGTGTAAAGTGCCAAAATATGAATATATTTTTTGCAACTACTACTACAGAGCAAGTTCAGCTGTTTGCTAAATATATGAATCATCTTACAATTTCCAAAATGTTGGTTGTTATGTTATTTTTGAAGATTTGAAATAGTGGTTGATTTGCAAATTGCAAATTCATTGTTTATGTGCATTATAACATGGGTATAGTTATACTTGTATATGATATCTTAGGCTCTACTAAGCCCATTTCTATTCGATGACATGCATGAAACCTTGTCAGAGTTCTCAGACACTTCTACTCCTGGTGAAAGAGGTACATCAGTCTTGACTGAACTATAATTGTTAACATTTTCAGAAATAATATGCAAATAAAGCTGTGTCAAACCTGCTGTGTGAGCATATGGTTGTATCATTATGGGCACCTGTTTTAGTTATATTACCTGTGTCTGTGTCTTCATTGCTCTAGATCTTGGGGACGTCGAGCCAGATGGAGGATATGACTGTCTCAGCAAAATTGACCCAGTTGCTGCGAACCGTATTCACCCTAATGATCATAGAAAAGTAACCTCTCTATCTCTTTTTTGATCAATCGATCAATCTATGTATCTATGATTTTATAACTTCTTTATTTTATTTCTGTATAGATACGGCGATACCTAAGCTTGTATTCAAGCACTGGAATGCTCCCCAGTAAACTTTTCCAAGGAGGTACTTCTCAGGTTAGATTTTATTTTTCTTTTTCTGGGGTATTCAACGGTTTTACATAAAGGCCACTTCAAACTTCCAATTTACACAAATAAATTACCAATTTACATACAGACCCACCTAAAGCTTTGTTTTTTTTATGAAGTCTCTGTTGAGTTTGTAAATAACTTTGTACTTAATTTTGCATGCTATTTGTATTCAAAGGTAGAATCATTTTTAGGGAAAGAGAGCTTATTTGCATTTTTTAGTAACAAGAGAATAAATTTGTGGGATATATTGTCATAAAAAAACTGTAAACTCACAAAGTTAAAATATGGAGCATGCATTAGAAAACCCCAATACCTTAACAGTATTTGTATCTGTTAAGGTACTTTGCTGGAGAAGCATGCTTTTCATGGCTCTTCACTGAACTGATGATACAAATTATTGTGGCAGGACAGAGGTGGGGGCGAGATGGTAATTTCAGATACCAGTGTTGTTTTCTCTGGATAGATGCTTCATTAGAAGTCCTAGATAAGTACATAAATGAAAGGGTTGATGTAATGATGCATTCAGGTATGTTAGATGAGGTCGCTGATATTTACAATTCAACTGCAAATGCTGTGTATACCAAGGGGTTGCTTCAAGCAATTGGTGTTCGAGAATTTGACGAGTTCTTTAAGAAATATGGAGAGAATATTTTTGAAAATCACAATAATATCAATAGTAGTTGGGATGTTGTAATGCGGAGTGGTGACGAGGAGATCAAAGATTTGTTGAAAGAATGTGTGGATAAGTTCAAAAATAATACACGTCGGCTTGTTCGCCGTCAGGTAATAATATCTTTGACCTGGCCCTACATTTTTTATTTAATTCACATTTCTCAGTGAACTTCTGTTAGGTTTTGCCAGAATCAAGTAATAAATTTAATCTTGCTGTACTTCCCCACTGACGGGAAGAAGATAGAAAAAGTTCCTCCTGTGTCTTGCTAGTAACTGAGCAGTTAGATTAGGGCTGTAAATGAGCCGAGTTTGAGCGAGTTACCCCCAACTCGAACTCAGCTCATTTAATAAATGAGCGAGTCAACTCGAGTTGAGATGGTAATAACGAGCTGTAGAGCCAACTCGAACTCAGCTCGTTATCAACTCGAGTTGGCTCACAACTCGTTTATAAACTCGTTTAACCAGTTAAATCAATACAACACAAGTTATAAACGAGTTTGAGCTGAGTTTGAGCCGAGTTTGAGTTTGGTTATGGTTATTCTGGGATTTTTTGTGTCCAAACTGTGTAGCTTTATGTAACTCGAGTTATAAATGAGCGAGTTGGGGTCAGCTCAAACTCAGCTCATTTATTAAACGAGTCAGCCAACTCGAGTTGGAACTAACTCGAGTTGTAAATGAGCGAGTTAGAGCGAGCTGTAAATGAGCGAGTTACGAGCGAGTTGCGAGTTCGAGCAATTTTGCCCAGCCCTAAGTTAGATATTGAATCTTTTGCTATCTATCTCCTGTTTGATTGATGTTGTCATTTTATTACTAATACGTGAAGTCTCCTTTTTTTTTTTTTCTAGAGAAGACGACTAGCCCATTTAAGGGAAGACTTTGGGTGGGATTTGCACCATATTGACGCTACCGAAGCATTCCTTTGTATGTCCTTCCTTTCTGGACTTGACAAATTAAATTGATACTTTCTTTTTTGTCCCTTGTAGATTACTTTTTATCTTTTAAGTGACTCTACAGCTGCAAAGTTGCTCATAATTGGAGGCAGGGGCGGAACTAGAAAATTTGAATAGGGGGGCTGAAAATTAAAATACACAATATGTGCTGAGTGGGATTTGAACTCAAGACCTCTCAACCATAAAATAGACCTTTAACCACTAGGCTACAACTAAACATTTGTTATTTATTGAGGGGAGCTGGAGTATATAAAAAGTTAAAAAAAAAGAGTAAAATTTAATAATTTCTATATACATAATTAAAATTTTAAAATCATAGGGGTGGCTTAGCCATCTAGATGGCTAAGCCTTAGATCCGCCGCTGAGTGGAGGCTAATTGTATAATTTAGGTTTTCTGGAGTTTAATTGAGATAGAAAACTAACTCAAGGTTAATTGGACAAATTAGAGTTGATCTAGGTTCGATGGCACATTAGAGGGTTAAGTAGAATAGGTCTCGTTGAGGTTTGATGGTGCAATTGAGATTATGTGATAAAGAAACTTGTAAGAGGGGAGAGAGCAATATGAATCATAAGAGGGTGAAATGGAAAGAAAGAAGGGGATTGTGTGCCTCCAAGGCTTTTTACAATTGTCTGTTATATAAAATATGAGTTACACCTGACCCTTTCTAGCCTATAAAATAGACTTTTGACCTAAGACTTGCCTTAAACCCAAGTAAATCACAATCAAGTAAAATGCTAGTCTCAACTATGTAACATAAGAGAGCCTTCCAAAATAAATTGAATCAAAACTAAACAGAAATACTACACTAGACGGGACTGAATGGCTCTACAAAGAGTAACTGGGAGGCATGACTTTATTTTTTTTATGATTGTGATGGTAATCCATTGTCATGTGATCTCTTCCTGAAGACTAATTGACTTGTGCAAATTTCAAATTATGTCAAGGGAGTTGCTTGAGACAAAGTGAGACTTTATTGTGGTTTATTTGAGGTTTATTAAATTGTTAGGGATAACTGAGGCATTGATTGCAGATTTGGAAGTTAACTGAAACTGATTTGGGATATATTGGATGCTACATTTTCATATACCATAATAATATTATTTAATTAGTAGTTAAAGAATATGATGAGAAATGAAGGAGAGATTGCATATAATTAAATATTGGTTAGGTAGAGAAGAAGAGGTATGGAAAAGATGTGTAGTAGAGCCATCTGTTGCTGTCATTTCTACTTTTTTATCCAAGGATGGTGCAATCAGAAGTGACTGCACACCATGCACTGAAAAGTCGCATAATGGTGTTTCGAGGGACTTGTGGACCCAGTTCATGTGTGAGGTTAGTTTTCTGTTTGTTGCAAGCAAAACATTATGCAAAAATCCTTAAATTTAGTAATTCTCAAGTTTGCATTTTTTGTGTACAACAAAATGGAATAGGCATGCGGAAACCGGGTATTGCGAGGGACACATGAGTGGGAGCAGCACAAGCAAGGTAGAGCTCATAGGAAAAGAGTTGCCTCATTCAAGAAAAAGAATATTAGTACTGGAGTTTTGTACTGAATGTTCTGTTGGTGTTCTTTCTATTTCGTTTCTTCAGTTATAGCGATTCAATTTTCTTTGCTAATTTATTTAGCTCTTCTTTTACTGGAAAGAGGAAATTATCGTAATTCAATAAAATAACATGCGTGTTTATCTCATGTACAATGACATCTCGAAATCCAATTCTATATTATAAACAGCTTCATATCTCTCCATAGGAAAAGGGGAAATAAATCTTGCTGCGATCCTCAGGGATCGCAGGGTCCCTGCGATTCCAATCCCAACCGTTCGAATGTTTTGAGATTCGTGCACAGAAACTGACTTCTCCAAAAGATTCGGGGTTTCATCATTTGAACGGTTGGGATTAGAATCGCAGGGTCCTGCGATCCCTCAGAATCGCAGCAGATTCTCACCCAGGAAAAGGAGGCATAAACCCATGAGCAGGTGAATCTGCCTCTAATTAATCTCAACCATGTCAAACTCACAATTTAAGCACAAACTAAACCTCTCATTTCTCTTTGTACATCACAAAATGCAAATGTTCAGTATGAGCACTGAATAAAATAGTCAAACAGTACACTCACACTGGGTCATCAGACCTAGAACCCTTGCCATAAACAAAGTTACAATAGGGCTTTTATTTTGTAGTTTTGTAAAATCAAGATCTTCAAATTGAAATTATGGGCTTTGGTCTCTACCAAGCGTTTCAAAAAAAAGAAGTATGGGTTTTGAATACCATCAAAGAAGTTATTTTTTGGATTCAGATATTTTGTACTTATTTATTGCTTATGATACAACGCATAGAATTAAATATATTTTAATAATTTTTATGTCCTTATGGTATGTTATTCAGGTATGTATTCTTGAGTTTTGTAAAACTGCGACTATCAAATAGAAACCATGGGCATGAAAACCATTAAATTGCTATATTCCAACAATTAGGTTTAGAAGTATGTTTCTATTGTACCTTGGATTTTTATCCCATAGTTTTGTAAATCACGGTTTTTGAATTGAAACTATGGATTTGAAAACCATCAACTTAAATGTATGGATTTGAATATTTTGTACTTTTCTATTACTATGATCCAACGAGTAGGATTAAAACTATATCAACTATATATACCTTACTGGTCTTTCTGACTTGTATACCATTCTAACCTAACCTTATTGTTGATATCCAATTTATATTCCATGTTAAGAGACGGTTGTTTTCTAAATCTTGTTAGGTTAGAGGAACTCCAAGATCAAGTAATATTAGGTTTTGCGTGAATGGAAATTTTGGCTTATTCGTTATCTCCTTACTGGTAAGCAATCAATCCCCTAACAACCTTAAATATTTGTATGTTTTGGTTGCAATTCTTGATTTTTTTTTTTTTCCCATTCAATGTTATTTGGATCAAGCGTTGGTATTTTTCTTCCCACAATGTTTTGTGGTAATTCTTCATATATATCAACCTTGCTTTGTGTCATAAGGCCATGAACTCAACAATGAAATGGTCTTTTAGGCACTTTTTAAAAATAGTTTGTAATATTGTAATTTAGCCTTTTATACATGTATTTACAAATTTTAACTAAACATCAGGGTAATGAAAGAAATTAATTATTTAATTGAATATTAAATTGGTGCAATCCCTCTATAATTTATTGGAAAGTAATATGTGGAATTGCTATAAAGAAGTACACTGTAAAAGACAATAAAAACATTAGAATAAAAATAAGAGCTTTTGTTTCAGTTGTTAATTATTCCCAACCAACATTATAAGATCTTTCTTTTTTATATTTGTATCATAATCTGATAACATTATAGATAATTCATATTGAATGATGTTATCAGATCAATAAAGATACATTTGTTCAAGATCAAACAATCGGATTAGAAAATAGGACCCTACAATAACAAGGGAGAAGAATAGCATATACAAACTCGTTTTGTGATAATCGCAATCATCGATTGCGGAACACAATTATTGCTTTTTTATTTACTAAAATAAACTATCTTGAAATAGTAATTATTTTCAGAAATCTTTGCACCAATAGTTCAATAATCATCATATGGAATTTCTACGTTGAAATTCGTACTTTAAAATACTTTTATGCCTTAAATTGATTGATATTCTGATCAAATTTTTAATCAATTTTTTTGCTAGTTTGATCATTTCTATTAAAATTTAGGAAAAATTTTCTATTGTGCCCATGTAAACTTTTAAAATAATCAATTCCGCACTAAAACATCATAAATTCAATATTCCAAAAAACTAAACATTTTATATAATATTCTCTTTTCTTTATTTAACATTTTATTGAATTATTTTAAAAATAATTGAATTATTCATCTTTTCTTTATTTATAGTGTGCCGGTGCTGTCACTGCTGCTAGCAATGAGCAGATGGTACATGTTGAGTTCCCTCCTTGCAGCCACATTAGAAGCTGCACAAAGGTTAGCTTATTTTGTTTACCTACAGCATATATCCTTGGTGTAATTCTCTTATTCCAACTTAATTTTCTACCAAAAAAACAAAAACAAAAGGGTAAACAGAGAGTAATGCAACCTTAAAAAAAAAACAGAGAGTAATGCGCTAAAGAAGAATAAAATTTATTATACAGGTAATAATGCAAGGGATGGCGGTAGGGAGAGCAGTGGACCTGATGAGGTTCACAACATATGACGAGCTGTATGCCAAACTGGAGGAGCTGTTTGGTTTGGATAATAAAAATATATCTGACAAGGGCACCTCAGCTTGGGAAGTTGTCTTCACGGATGAAGAAGATGAAATGAAAGGGTATAGTTGTTAATTCAATCTGTAAAATAACTAAATAAAGATTCAATAAAGAAAAGAGGATATTAGATAAATTGTTAAGTTTTTGTAAGGATATTGGATATTATGATGTTTTTTTTTTGGGGGGAAAATTGACTATTTTATGAATCAATCCATCGTGTAATTTTGCTTTCTATAATTTGAATTCATTTTGTATTATATTGAAGTACTGTGGTTTATATCTTATTATTTATTCCTGTCTTCTGATAATAGTTACGTGTGCCAAAAGCCTTGTCCCAAAGAGAATTTGAAATTGTTTATTTGTGATAAAGTTGTTTCAATTTGGAATTGAAGGCTACAAGAAAATTAACTAAATTATTAATTATTTCTAATTGCCAGGAACGCAACTCAAAGACACAAGAATCAAACGGTCTAATCTTTATCAATTCACGAACTGATACAAACCGGCACAGCCAAGTCTTATGTGAAATGATAAAATTGCCAAGTAATTGTCTAATCTGCAACCATACACTTCTTTGCCTCTTATAGACGAAACCTATAAAAAAAGAATTTTCTAATTTCACAAATTAAATCTCTCTAATGATTCTACATGCGCCATATCAGCATCCACGTCAACAATCGCTCTGATATGGCCCAACAGATCCTTTCAACAGCCTGTGTCGCTTCGTCTCCAATTACTTCAGTGTCGCGCCCTCCGTTTCTGATAAGAGATGGCCCACTTGACAGCAACAGCGTCCTTTTAATTTTTTCGACCAAGTCCAATTCCAAACCACGCTCTCCCTTTCCAGATCGTAGCATTCAGCTGTATTTTATGAATTATAAATTCTCAGATATTATTCAGAAAGCACCAAGATATATGAATTTGTGTATTATTATGTACATACCCCCCCTCAAGCTTTGACTTCAACCTAAAACCATTCTCAACCTATATCAGTTCAATTTTAGAATTACGATGATATTAAAATTTTGTAGAAATTGAATTGAAAATGAAGCTTGTAGTAAAAACTATATATTCGATTAATTAAATCAATTCACAAGTGCCAGCTTATCATTATCATTACTGCACGGTAGATGCATGAATGTACCGTGGAACGGGAGTTACTGTTTCCTTAATTTATTTTTCAAAACCATGGGTTTCAAAATCATCATTAATACTTATCTTTTGATTTCATCCAACGGCTAGGATACAATTTTGTTTCTTATTTAATACTTGAGATGCTCATGACCTAATATTGAAAATCTCGTGCCGACTTATCGTTGGGACTTGGGAGTAGCAAAAAGAGAGAGAGAGAGAGAGAGAGAGAGAGAGAGAGATAAATATATATGTTAGTTTCATTAGGGCTTCATATATATATATATATTTTTAAATCTTGATAGTGGCATAGAGCTTCGTATATAGAGAGATTAATTTATACTAATATTTGTCTCATGAATTTGATGGAAGTTTTGGCTAATTCATTATCTTCTCTGCCGAGGTATGTAAGAGAAAAAACCACCTTTAGTTTCTATTATTGTTTCTTGTAATTGTTACATATTTTCTTGTACTTTAGTATTTTTATTTTCCAGCAAATTGATTTGTGATACTTTAGCATAGCAGTTTTTCTGCCATAATATAATACCCAAAAAAAATACTTTGGAATGATTAATTAGGTGATTGTTAATTTGTACAAAAAAAAAAAAAAATAGCAGCATAATCGCAATCATCAATTGCGGAATGCCGCGTTCTTTTCTCTATTCACTATCACATTTATCATGAAAATACTACCTATTTGATGAACCTCTTGTGGAACCCTTGTGTTAATTTAAGTATCATTTAGTGAAGCAATAACGTCATATAATATTCTTTTTAACTTGAAAATTACATTGCATATTGTGTACTATATAAACTTGAGTATCACATTTCATATGTATTCCAGGTCCGAGATGAGGCACGGGGCAAACCTTTGCAAGGAGATGCAGTTACCATACTCACTGAGGAGGCAGGTGACTAATCAAACATGCCCCCTGCTTAATCAAACATGAATTATAATACTACAGATAGAGAATCCTGTAAGATTTTCAAGCATTAATGCAGGGATAACAGCACTAATCAATAATGAAAACAAAGTTGTAATAAAACTATAAAACCTATGACAGATTGGATCAAAGAAAACTTACTATATCTAGTACAGGATATATACACGCAAAGCCTCTTCAAAGTGCAATGAAGTGCCTCTGTACCATCCACATTTGAGTAGTGATGCATCGGTATGGACACACCATCTCTGAACAAAAAACTTAAGGTAATGCCTTCACATCCTCCCCATTTTGCAATCTTTTGGTACCAACTCAGCATTTTTTAGAGAATTTTTCATGACAGGGGCACGAGTGTGTTTGTGAGTTGACTAATGCTTTGAGAAATATGCTGTTTAGGTACTGCTGATCCAGAACTTAAACCATATGAGGTATGTAGTGCATGTCTTTTATTGTTGAGCAATTGACATGCAGTATCCAGAATTTCGAGACCGCCTCGTGAACTGTGGCATGGACCCCATGGAAGCACTTGTGGCAGCAAATGTAGATGCACAGATCCTTCTTTCTCATATTTTTTAGAACTTTATAGGCAAATTTGGATGTTTGTAATTTCTAAGTTGTTACTCAATATTGGTGCAAAATTCGCTGTACAGTATTCTCTTTTACAATGTTATGATAAAATTTAAGCTATATCAGGTTTTGGTTCCTTTGATTGTAATTTATTGTATCATATCTCCAGAAAAATTTGTTCATCCGTTAATTAAAATATTAAAATTCAAAATATTGAGGTGACCGATCGAAGAACTAGAACAATGCACATGTAAGTATGTAACCATGCATGTCAAAATCATTAGTACTCAAGGTTTACAATTATTGAGACAAAAAGTTTGAAATGATAATTATTATTCCTGTAAAATATACACAAAATAATAAAAGATTTACTCTCACAGGATGATTTTGAACGGAATGTTGACGATGCGGTCTACATTTTTTAAAATTTGGATTGGAGAACATGGATGAGAGAAACTTGTGACATCTGAGATAATTATATATTAATTTATAATTTAACAACAAAAGATTTTCTATTGTGGGAAAGAAGAACAGAAAAATGAGATTTGGATAATAGAGAGTTAGAGACACTCCTTCTGATGCACATTGAATTTAGTAAATATTTAGAGAATATAGAAGAGATGTATGGTTGATTTGCTTCTTTTATTTGTAAGATTTTAATTTAGTTTGTTTACAATAATATCTTACAACATTTACGTGAAATTTAGATACACTGAATCTATACGTTGGATCATTTATCCTAGTCTAGATAAAAATCTTTATTTCCTTGAAACACATATCACTATTCAAAGAAAATTTAGTAAATCAAGGATTAGAAGAAAATTTAGTAAATCTAGAGTAATGAAAATGATTTAGTGATTTTTGGTTGCTTTGCTTCTTCTATTAGTAAGATTTTATTTTAATTAGTATAAAAATAATATCTTACAATATTTATGTGAAATTTAGATACATTGAATCAGTAACAACTTATGGTACTCAGGCCTCACAAGTCACATCCCCTTTCCCGTGCAGAATATTACCTATGCAACAGGCTGCATATACCTGACAAATGAATTAAAAAAAAAAAAGACAAATCCAGAATGCCGTTATTTATCTGATCCACAGAGAACTTAGCTTGGTATGAACGCCAGTAATTGGTATATATCCTACTTCAACTATGACATATTTTTGTGCCAACTGGACGAAAAAAGGAAAAACTTGTAAAAGAATAAATTAAAATGCAACAATGAGAAATATAATTGAGGAACTATGCTAAATTAAACATACTTGGAAAATTGGACATCCAAGCTGGTTTGCCCGAGTGGTTAAGGGGGAAGACTTAAGATCTTCTGTACATAAGTACGCATGGGTTCGAACCCCATAGCCAGCATTTTTATTTCCTCAACTTTGGCCTGCCGTTATGCTCTTATTCTTTCGTCCACAGCAAATATTTTCCGGCAAAAAAAGGAAGGGGCAACTGTACATGTAGCTTTCGTTATCAGAAAGTATCTTATAAATATAGTAGAGGAGAGTTTAAATTCATTTTTAGAACTAAAATAACATAAATTTAAAACGTAAATGTAAAAGATTGTGACTTTTTTATTTGTTTTAATTAGTATAAAGAGTTTGCAAAATAACACTGTTGTATTCTAAAAAGTTGTGATTTAATTAAATTGGATAAAAATACCATTTAATTAACAAAATTGACCAATTAAAATGACAACCATGTTTTAATTTGGTACAAGACCACGAAATATGAAGCGAATACCAGAAAATAAGATTTATGATTAAATTCTACATAATAAATCATGAATTTTGACATAAAATACCCTTCCTAACTCAAAATGGTTAAAATGTTATGATTAAAATAAAATCGGAGGCTCTGATTAGTAACACTGGGACCCATAGCATTTAACACAAACAGTTGAGTGCACAAAGTGGGGTGCACAGACGCCCTCTGACAACCAAGGACCCATAAGTCAGTCCCTCAAACTAAAATTCGTTGGGTTTAAGAGATAGATGAACATGTTTCACTTGATTTAAACTATATGCATCAAGCAATCAGTCAAATGGTCTACGAGAACCTAGCCTACCAAAACCACAAACCAATTTAAAGATCAGTGCGACAACGTACGTTGGCCTCTTCGATATACATGCACTAGGCACTCGTGCGTCGTGCTTAAACCTTATACATGGTCTACATGCGCTCGGTTCAACCAAGATGACGAATAGTTCAAAAGAACTAAACGTTGAAAGTCAGAGAGATTAGCAGAGGTCCCCACCCTATCAGTTCTCTCTTCCTCCTCCGCTTTGTGCCCTTGACTAGCTCTAAAGCTCAAAATTCGAAAGGAATGAAGAACCTCTTCACAAACTCTTACCTGGAATCGATAAGGTACCATTCTTCTCGTCTCTACCTGAAGGGACAAGGGAACCCTTTTTCACCTCTCGCAAGCTCTAATTGAAACAAGAAATGGAGACGATTTTGAGAACACAAACTCAAGCTCCAAGGCAAATTGGGCTCTCATGAGATTCGGAGGGAATGTTAACCAGGCCTAGACGATGATCCAGGAAGAAGTAGAAAAGGGGTAAGGCGAGAATAGGTTTAGCCCTGGTTTGCTCTAGATGAAAGACACTTAATTCGCTGCCTAAATGATGAACTGTGCCTTGGCACATGTTAAGAAGTAAAATTCGATGCACTCTGTCCCTCCCCCATCGACTGAGGTGCAAGAATCAAGAGGGAACCATTTTAAGACTTAATCGGTAATGGAACAATACACCTCGTCTTCAATAGCTGTCAGCTGTCAATGGTCCCTAAGGAAACGCGTCTCTCACCCAGGATGATGCCGAGTAAAGAAAGATTTCTTCATTGGAAACAACTACCTACTAAAATCAAACTACGAAGGAGGAGGGCTCAAATGCCCCATTGCTTCATGCCCCATTCGTGCCCCAACATCTATATCTTCAAATGCAAAGTTCAAACAGATAATCCGAACCGATCAACATGATATCCATGTTAAAATATGATTGGAGACCAAATTTTATATTTTTTGGAATTTTTTTACTATTTTTTAAGATAGGTACAAAATCAGTGTTTTTAGATGGTCCAGAATTTTCTGATTTTATACCTATCTTAAAAAATAGTAAAAAAATTCCAAAAAATAAAAATTTGGTTTCCAATCATATTTTAACATGGATATCATGTTGATTGGTTCGGATTATCTGTTTGAACTTTGCATTTGAAGATATAGATGTTGGGACACGAATGGGACATGAAGCATTGGGGCATTTGAGCCCTCCTCACTACAAAGACACTTGATTTGGAAGGTCTTTTTCAGAAACAAAAAGGTTGGGCCATGAGAACAATATGATCAAATTACGGGCCAGATTTGCATGTATTGATATGGTTCAACCACAAGTTCAATGCTCCATGCAATGGAGTAATTTTTGCACATAGCATAAGTTTTTCAGAATATCTGGACTAATAATATCACGCTAATATTATTGGGAGCCAACCATCTATTCGTTCTACTTGAATCTGAGCCATCCATTCAAAATCCGGAAGCCATTCATTCAGAATCTGAGCCTTTAATAAATAATTTTGATTTTATACAAATGTTTCATGTTGTCAAGTGTGTAGAAATGTAAATTTAGTTAGCGACGTATCCACTACATGAAAAGCCACACGGAAAGAAAAACACTAAGACCACGCGTTTTCTTTTTTTTCCTCCACGCGACCACGCGTTTTCCTCCTTCCTCCTTCCGACGCTTCACTTCATTTTTTTTCCGACGAAGCCCTAGAATAACCCAGGCGGGCTGTCAGGAAAGCAAGAAAACAAAAAAGAAAAACCCAGAAATTGGTTCGATCTCTCCTCGATCTCTCCTCTAGAAAAACCCAGGCGGGCTGTCCGGTGCTTCGATCTCTCCTCTGAAAAAAAAAAACAATTGTCCCGCCATTCCAACTTCAAACGAAATTGGTTCTTCGATCTCTCCTCCATGGATTTGACAGGTATCCCGCCCTTGCAATTTAAATTGAACCGACTCTTCTATCTTTATATATCAATCAAATTCGCTCCTCTCAAATTGCAAATCTGTTTTTTCATTTGTCGATTTGCAGTTGCACAATCGGCCTCTTCACTCAAACCCGGTGCTGCCCCTATAATTTTACTGAAATCAGAGATTGGGGTTCCGCAATTAGCAAAGAAGCTCAACCAGGTATTTTCTTTGTTAACGTTTTGAAGAATTATAATTGTAGTTCGTTAAAGTATTTATTTCTATATTTCCTTGGGTTCTGTTGTAAATATAGTACAAAGTTTTTCTTTTAGTTTTTATGGTACATCCGAAGTATGGATAAAAAATCAGGAAATGAAGGTATGATTATGTTTCTGATTTCATTATGGTTGTCTGGTACCGAGATTTTACTGCTGCTGTGCTTATTTTATTGCTGCTGTTCTGCTGTGCTTATTTTATTGCTGTTCTGCTGTGCTTATTTTATTGCTGCTGTGCTTATTTTATTGCTGCTGTGCTTATTTTATTGCTGCTGTGCTTATTTTACTGCTGCTGTGCTTATTTTATTGCTGCTGTGTACCAGATTTTTTTGCATGTACCAGAACACCAGATTTTACTGCTGTGCTTATTTTATTGCTGCTGCTGTGCTTATTTTTTTGTATGTACCAGAACACCAGATTTTACTGCTGCTGTGCTTATTTTATTGCATGGTTGTCTGGTACCGAGATTTTACTACTGCTGCTGTGCTTATTTTGCATGTACCGAGATTTTTATGGTTGTCTGGTACCGAGATTTTGCTGCTGTGCAGTGACTAAAAAAATGAAGTAAATTTAGTTCTGAAACAAATTAAGTCTTAAACCAAAACATTTTGAATCATCAAATCAACAGATCTCCTATTTAAAAGAATCAAGCAAGCATGCTTTTCAACCATAGTTTACAAAAAACTTAGTTCAAACAACAACGAATTTGTAGCTTAATTTGAGGCATTAATTAATTAGTAGCTTTTCAGAGGCAAAATTAGCACATATACACTTGAAAGTTGAAACCATGTGCGGGACGTATTGCTATACTTTGTTTTTCTTTGTATGAAGTATGAAGTTGTTCTATGTATGAAGCTAAAATTCTATGTATGAAGGGATACTTGGTATATGTATGAAGGGAAGGGATACATAAAATGGCAAATGGCAATTTGTAAAGAACTTTGCTATACTTTGTTTTTCTTACTTCATACTTCATACTTCATACAAATGGCAAATGGCAAATTGCTATTTGTTCTATGTATGAAGTATGAAGTTTATTTGCCATTTGTTCTATGTATGAAGTATGAAGTTTATTTGCCATTTGCCATTTTCATACATAAAATTTTAGCAATAAGTAAAGAAAAACAAAGGAAAACAAAGTATACTGAAAGAAAAACTAAAATTCTTTCATAGTTTTTATTGTAGTTTGTATGAAGTATGAAGTTGTTCTATGTATGAAGCTAAAAGAAAAATAAATTGGGTTCAATCAAAAACTGATACATCTGAACCTCAAGTATACCACAGATGGATACTGGGATTATGGCATAAAAAACAAGTACTTAATCAAGATTGCAAGATTAAGAGATAATTGGGATTATGAAGTAGTAGTATACTATTGGGATTATGGTTCAATCTTGAGGAAAGGGATACAAAGTTCGACAGACAATATTAGTAGTAGTATACCACAGATGGAGAGATTAAGAGATAATTGGGATTTGAGATATTTAAAACAAAAGCTTAGTTCTCTTCCCCTTTCCTCAATACCAGAATACCAGTATACTGGTACTGTTAGGTTAGCCACTTTGAAATCGAAAACAAAAGATTGTGCTCATTTTGTAAGAAGGAAGAAAGGTATAGTGTAAAGACAATGTAAGCCCTTAAGGGCTATAGCATGTTAAATCAATAAAATGCATGATTTTCCTTTAAGCTTGTCCATTTTCCGTTCTTTTATTATGTTAACCAATTGATCACTGTCGAAGCATTCATAAAACACCCTTTTAAATTCTCTTTTCTTTCTTTTATTTGTTCTTTTTTTACTGTTTTGAAATAAGGAGATGAGAAGGGATAAAAATATAGCTTCATACATAGAACAACTTTCATAGCTGGTAAATAAACTTCTTTCAAGGATTCTCTAAATATAATTAATTTGTATACTATATTGCTATACTTATTGCTTTCATAACAAAAATATAACTATACATATATGAGAGGAAACAAAAATATACTATATTGCTATACTATATTGCTATACTTCTTCTATCCTCTCTCTTTCTTTCTTTTTTCTTTTCTTTTCTGTTGAGTTGATAGGAAACAAGGCAGTTGTTCAGGTGTTCTTTCACATGAGAGGATATACTATGCCAAACTATGCATATATTATGCTAAAAATAAGTCCATATGTAAATAAGTCCAATAATAGGGTCCTACATGTAAAAAGGATGAGAATGAAGGTTAAAGCAAAGACAGTGGCTTTCATGTCTGCATACTGTCCAAATCCATGCTTAAACTTTGTGATTTCAATGAAAATCCTTTCTTTATTTTCAGAAATATATTTTAAGTCTAAGGTCCTTTTTGCAAAAACAGTAAGAACCAATCATGCAGTTTAGGTCTTTTCTTCAGAAGAGATAAAAACAGTAAGAATTATTTAGGTCTTTTCATCTCTTCTCATCTCTTCTCATCTCCTTACTGTTTTACCTCAGTATACAAGGAAAATCATGCATTTTATCTCTTCTCATCTCCTTACTGTTTTTAGGTCTTTTCTTGTACCAGCACAATAGTATGTAAGAAATTAGTATGTGACTGTCACATAAATTTCTTAGAATAATGACAGTAATTTCTTATAAACACAGTATGTGACAGTATTTTCTTAGAATAATGACAGTAAAATTAGTATGTGACACTAAAATTTTAGTATTCCATCCCTTATGTGGCATAATTTTTTATTGCATCCATTATTTTCAGGTCAAACATGTTTTTCTTTTAGTTTCCTTCACTAGCAAAATCGCTTGGATATGTAGAGCAAACATCATTCATCTGTGCAGGCAGCAATACGCGAAGGTATTTTTATAGATGTTTTATTGCAATTGATCAAAAGAAAATTTTCTTCGGTCCATTGTTGTTTCTATTGACTCCCTTCATTTCTTCTTCATATTTATTTGCCAATTGCTTTTGAATTAGTCTGAACTTTAGCATCTGTTTAGATCAAACAAGAATAAATATTTGATACCCCTACTTGAATAAACAAGAATTAGTCTGAACTTTATTTGCCATCACATGGTTCGCTATTTGATTGGTGACATAGTCTACATGAGTCCCACCCTTTATTGTTGCTATGCCATTTGCAAAACTAACCTACAGGGATTATAATGGTATAGTTTGTTAAGTAAAACCAACAAAAATAAAGACGAGGGGGAGAGGAAGAGACACAGAGAGAGAGAGATACCTGCTGGAACTGGCCATCACTTAATTTGCTAAAGGAAATCATATCATATTAATTTGCTAAAGGAAATATGTATTGAAATGGTTGAAACTAAATTAAATTTTATTGTTTTATTCTTTGTTTTCATCCCAACAGTATGTACAACACCATTTTCTAGCTTCAATTGATGATCTGAAAAGCCACTATAAGAACCACAATCATTCGATTTCAAAATAGCCAAAACAACGTAACAGTCTGTTTGTTTGTGTACCATCACCAGATACAATACAACCGACAATTGTAACTGCATGTTCAAAATTTGGACAGTAATAAGTATTTACCAGTACCAGACCCACCTGGTACCGCAGGTTCCAATGGCAAAGTATTTAGAAAACACCTTATCAGGAGCAAAAACATAGAACTTTTGCAATAACACCACATAAGTTTAATTCATTTGCAATGGCACCAGTCAATTTATATACACCAAATATTTATTGAACTTTCTGCTAATAACACCATATTTTTTTTTCCTGGAAAGATAATATATTCAGCTAAATATTGACACGTAACACAAATAATTGAATTTGTTTCTCTAAGCTCATATTGAACTAATACAAATTAAGCGAAAAGAATTTGAAGTTGTTCAGATTCAAAATCAAAAACCTATTTATGAATAGAGTTGGTTAAAGCAATACAAGAAGTTACACAACTTAGATATTAATTGTGTAATGCAAACAAAAAAAACTTGAACTGAAACCTTAAAAACATCTCACCATTGTCTTATGCTTCTTAAAAGGCGGCTCCTCAGTGTCACTACTCAAAACCTGACTGCTCTCCCTGCTTGTTGTGAATGTTTAAAATTATTATTATCTTGTTATAATTTGGTGTACATTTATATTAAAGGGGGAATTTCAAGACCTCAATATATCAGATACAATTCTCAAAAACCTCGACTGTAGTAAATACCCTACAAATCACCAAATTATCCCACCAGTACTGATGTGCAACAACAAACAGCAGGAGCTTGACTGGCAAGAAAATATAAAAGCACTGATACTCTACTATTAGTTAATGAGGTGCACCTGTAATAATTTAGTGGTTCGTAGAACAGTGGCATAGGTGATATATTGAACTTAGGTTACACAAGAAACTCCTCCTTAAGTTTGTTTATAAATTTGTTTAATAGTTTCTCTTATCATTTGTTTATTTTTCAGCAATTACCAAATGCAGTGCTGGGTTACCATAATCTAAACCCTTATCCCCATGGCTGAAACTCAATTGCAAAATAAAGTAATATTGAGTTATATAAGTGATATTGAGTTATGTATAGCACGGTGCATATCTCTGATGGGGATAAGGGTGCTTTAGTTAGAAAAGCATCTATGCATATCTAAACAGAGATGCTTTTCTAACTCAATACCAGAGATATATAGAAAAGCACGGTGCATACATATCTCTTATGCACTGTGCTTTTCTAACTCAATACCAGAGATATGTATGCACCGTGCTTTTCTAAACAGAGATATGTATTATTTTACATGTATGCTTTTCTAACTCACTTATATATATCTAAACATCATCTAATACACTGTGCTTTTCTAAACAGAGATATGTATGCTTTTCTAACTAAATATCACTTATATATATATCTAAACAGAGTTATGTATAGCACGGTACATGTGCATAGATGCTTATGCTTTTCTAACTAATTGGATTGCTTGTATTAAGTACTTGTATTGACTACCAATTGAACTTATATCTTGCTTGATTAAGTATACATACAAAGTTCACATTTTTAAAATTGTTTTAGGTATGTAGGCTTGTTTTATTGTCTGTCGAAGGTTCAATCTTGATTATGCTCATACAAAGTTAGATTTTTTAATAATTCATTAGAGATAAATGTGAAACTAATAAATATCATATCTTGTAGTATTTGGTGGTGATTTTAGTCATTAGAACATCTATTCAAGTGTATAATGTTGCATACCACATCTATTCAATATCAGCTTCTTTGCTTGGTTTAATATGCATTAAAGAAAATTTTAAAGTTTATTTGTAAGAAAAAAAAGTTGCATAAATGCTGTTTTGTCATTTAACTTTTTACAGATATCCATTGGTTTTCCAGACGATGGTGCTTGGAAGCGGTTTCACAAGCAACTTCAACCTGTGGTATTTTTTTATTCTCTTTTTACTTATCTTTAGTTCTTCTGAATTGCTTAGCTATTTGGAATGCTTATAAATGATAAAAATATCAAGCTTGTTGTCTTAGTTGGAAAGCATAAAGCAAGCTTGCTGGCTTAGTTGGAATGCTTATAAATGATAAAAAATATCAAGCTTGCTTAGCTATTTGGAATGCTTATTTTCTGAGTTTCAATTTATCAAGCTTGCTGTCTTAGTTGGCTTTTGCTATACTAATTTCAGTACCAGGTGGTGGTAAATGTACAAGGGGCATTCCTATATCCTTGGATATTTACCTTGACCATCTCACATTTTTTATTATACTAGAATTATAATAATCATGTTTAGGGTTTGCTTTATAATCATGTTTAGGGTTTGCTTCAGCTGTGTTTAGGGTTTGCTTTTTCATCTGTTTATAAAGAAAACATTTACCTACATATCTGTGTCTAGGGTTTGCTTCAGTTGGTCACTATTGTAAGTGAGGTATCTGTAATTTATTTGCCTATCTTCTAATATTATAGCACAATTGCCATCAGTGCTGAGTTGCATCCATAGTACGGACCAAAATGCCCTTCTGTCAAAAACTGGCAAATCAGGGGACATAAACCCTGATTCTGTCAAATCCAATAACACAGACATGTAGAGGACTCTCTTCCAAGCACTTTAGACTCATAATTTGTATCAATTGGATTTTTCTGCTATTTTCTATGGATTTTTGAATCTCAGCCTTTCAATTTTTCTGATATTCTGATATTCTTTTTTTTTTTTCTGTTTCTTCATTTCTGCTGCATATGGTTCATGATATAAGACCAACTTTTACACTTTTTTTTTTAGATAGGTAGAAAAACACTACTTTTGAATGGTGTAGAGTTTTTAGGGTGTATTTGAAGAACTTCGATTAGGACTAATTATATTAGCTGAAATTAAAAAAAAGGAAAAGAAAAAGGAAATTAAATTATTTTCATAGAAAACTAAAGGAAATATGTATTGAAATGGTTGAAACTAAATTAAATTATATTGTTTTATTCTTTGTTTTCATCCCTTCTAAAGGAAATAAGTAATTTAACTTTTAATCCCTTCTGATTATTAATATATGCTAATTGTGCAGACTTATCTGAAATTCCTGAGCAAATTTTGGAGTCAGTAAAGAAGTTGTGTGAAATCGAAGTGATACCTCATTCATGGACTCTTGGATATTCTTACTGGGGTGCAGGTTTGTTTAATAGTTTCTCTTATCATTTGTTTATTTTTCAGCAATTACCAAATGCAGTGCTACTTTTGGTTGATTTCAGCAATTATACATATATGTTTTCTCTTTGCTGCCTTTTCTTTACTTATTGCTTTCATAACCAATTGAACTTATATCATTTTTGCTTGTATTGACTACCAATTGAACTTATATCTTGCTTGATTAAGTACATACAAAGTTCACATTTTTAAAATTGTTTTAGCCTTCTGTAGTCTATCACTTATAGTTAATTTTACATACAAAGACTGTGGATTAATACAAAGTTTTAGCCTTCTGTAGTACATACTAAGTTCGCATCTTTTCAAAAACTGTGAGATCATTTTCTGTAGTACATACAAAGACTGTGCAGGAATTGTATTAGATACAAAGACTGTGCAGGAATTGTGTTAGCCTTCTGTAGTACATACAAAGACTGTGCATGAATCTTCCTAATTTCCTAATTAGATACAAAGACTGTTTTAGCCTTCTGTATCTACTAGATTGTTTTAGCCTGTGCAGGAATTGTTTTAGCCTTCTGTAGTACATACAAAGACTGTTTTAGCCTTCTGTATCTACTAGATTTTTTAATTAGATATCAGCTTCTCAAGTAATCTTCCTAATTTCCTAATTAGATATCAGCTTTTCAATTGTCGTCTATCACTTATATATCTATTTCTCACTATTCATATAATTCTCCATATCTCTGATTCAAGGGTCCTTTAAGTCAATTCATATGACATAGAAGAAATCTATTTTCTCACAATTTTTTGAAATTTTTGTCTGCATATTGATCTCTGCCTTGTGTTTTACTGTTTAAGTGATGACATTTTCATCAAAGAGTATATATACACTCAACAGATTTGTAAATAAACATAAAGTGATGACCTTTTAATACCTCTGAGAGTTTCTTTATGGCAGTCAAGCAATGGGTTTTTTAACGGTGGAAAAATTGCTCAACTGGAGTGTCTAAATTACTTTTGGTGGGATATGAATGTCGTGCGCGTGCATTTCATGATGAAGACTCGCGTAATAATAGACTTTACTTAGTCCTTCTAGATAATGACGTAAGAATCGCATATTCTTTCAAATTGTCCTATTTAGTTATATATTACCTACATGCTGTTTAACATTTGGTTCTTTTAGAGAGCAAAAATGTTGGCCAAAGTTCCAGACGAGATGAAATCATATGTGGAAAACATGGTTCGAGTTGGCATTTGATTTGGTCTAAGGATTTCAAAGTTTGAACCGGCATATCAAAAGTATATGACTTTTGCTAAATGTAAAATTGTGGAACGAGATTTTCAAATTGTTTTGACAAAGATACCACTATCCTTCATCTTGTCAAAGCTATGTGATTTCCTTTTACCCCATGGTGTCATCCATTGAAACAATTTACGGATCCAACACGGCAATCATCTCATAGGTAATTATATTTGTTCTATAGTTATCTATTTAGGAGCTGTTAGTGTTTCCAAAATATCTTGCTTAATTTTAATGGACAATTTACAATTTTTATTTCCTTCCTTTAGATGTAGTTGGTCGAGTCTGTTATGGGCATAAAGTGGAATACCTTAATTCGGATGGAGGATATCGTGTACCTGCCCTTGAGATTTATCTACTAGATATGACGTGAGTTAGAATTATAGTGTACTTATGAAAGTTATATGATATAGATTGATTTCCCACCAACTTTGTATTTCTATTCGTTACCATTTGTTCAACTTCTTTAATTTTTCAGATGCAATGTGATTGCATTAGTTTTGATGGCTTACCTTTGACCAACCATGTGAGGCTTGTTCGTGCATTCATGATAAGTCCATCATATTGTCACTCGGGTGAAAGTAATCCTTCATACACCACGTACGACATTCATATCTGTCATCCTTTCTTTTTCAATATTCCTTTATTAGTAACGTATAAAAGTATGGTTAAATATGGCTTTATTTGTAGTTAATATCTACAAGCCAAGGATATTTCCAGTGTTACTTTTGATCCAATCATGCCGGAAGTCTTCGCCTTGAACAATAGGTAATTGTAATTTAAAAACCATTAGAATCCATGATATGGTGCCGGAATAGACTAAAATTACACTACACCAGGTTTTCAAGGGGTTTAAGTACACTACACCAGGTTGTCATCATGGATGCCAGGACCCACGGCAGTTTCAATTCTAACTAAAATTACATCTTACACAGTGGCATAAAACCCCTTGAAAACCTGTTATGAACCAAACCAGACCCATACCAGCCCATGTAACCTTCTCTGGTAACCTACTGTATGCTACTAGGTTTGTACTCAGCAGTACCATGCGTGATAAGTGCTGCTGGTACAGCCTAATGCATTGAAATGCCCCTTTTGACCTCTGCTGATAAATCAGCAAGTCTGTACTGATACAGTATCCAAATTACAAAAATGAATACGCCATCATGTAGAGAATTTAAAAATACACAAGATAGACACAAATTTTGCCTCATTTGGACATTTCTACACAAAGTTTTGGCCTGTCAAAGTTCATCTATTAAAAGTATAAAATGCTGAATTTTCTGTCAGATTTACCAGTTATGCCCCTCATGCTATACAAGCCTTTAAACTGAGAAATAATGCTCAGGAAATTCTTAAATTTGACACATGAGTCTCTTATATATATACCTTTGAATCTGCGAAATGAAAATCACCTCTCATGTACTAAATTCATGAGAAATCAGATCAAAAGGCCTGAAAAATATGCATATGACCTGTTCTGGCCGCATTGCTCATTTGAAACCCTTAAAGGGACCAAACTGCAAAACAAATTGCACAGATGGATAGATGATTCTAAGCCAATCAAGATGGACATCAATTTCATATTATTTGGATTTTATTTCAATTAGTTATGAATTTTGGAAGTCCAGTCTTTGAAATGATAAAAACAGCAAATACCAGTACAGTTTATATCTGTCTCTGTGTTCAACCCCCTGTCTGGTATAGCTAGGTAGCTCCAAAAGTTTAAAAAACAATTAGAATGTTGTTATCTTTCATAAATCAACAATATTTCTGATTAAAGCTTTATTTAATTTGCACAGAATTAACCTACCTCTTTAATTATGCAAGGATGGAGTCAAATGATGTTTGGGGTTTAGGATATTTATATTATGGTTGTGTTTTATGTTTGCCATTTTTTGTAGTTTTGTTGGGTAGTTATTTTTCTCAAATGTTGCTTTGCTTTGTTATGAAAGACCAGCACTCAAACAATTAAAGTTCGATATATTTTGAAATTTTGTTGGGTAGCTCTTTTGTGAAATGTTGCGTTGTTGCTGTTTTGGATGTGTGAATGTATGAATTGTAGTGTACTGAAAGGCAATTATGAAAAAGTTAATTTCCTTTTCTGTTAGTTTCTGTTATGGATGTATTGTGAAATTAAAAAAAGGAATCCTATTGTTTCTGAAAATTACAAAATGCATATAGAATAGTGTTCACTCCATATTTTTTTAATTAAAGGCATTATCCTTTCAATTATATAGGTCAGAATTGACAAAAACTTGGAGTTTTCGTTGTTTGAACCTTGCCTTTTGTCTTTTATTCAAAAAATATATTTATATTGTATATAAGAAAAGTCAATAAAGAGATTTAGAAATCTATGAAAATCCTTGTATGATTC